>JAJJWN010000036.1:0-61588 GCA_021655885.1 Fusarium abutilonis
GTTATGGAGGTGGGGTGTTTAGTGGGGGGAGTGAGAGGAAGGGGGCTGCCTTTGACCCTCTTCATTTTTATCATCACTTGCAGGACTGTGGAGATAAGGCGAACAAGCGATGAGATGGTCTACAGAGGGCCCCTTCCGGCCATGAATGGAAATGGCCGTGTAGGGCTGTTACGGTGAGGTGTCCCAAAGTAGGCTTTTCTCTGATGCAAATCATGAAATGCAAGAGATTATCAGGCGATAGGCAAGGAACACAATTTGCGTGATGATTTACAGTACATGCCGTTCCAGCTAGCCGGTATAGGCATCTGGTTGCAGCGACTGAAACATTCCAGCCAAGGGCCATATCAGCGATAAAGTTGATGCGAATGATGCATCTCCGGTCCAGGATATCCTTTCACCTTCAGTTTCAGCCTCATGTTATCAGTGTCATGATAAGAACCCCCATGCTAGGACAGAAGAACTCTCCCGCACGCAAACATGCACTCCACGTCACGACATCAGCATCGGTGTTCGTTTTTGGTATACGAATTCCCATGACCGACAAACTCGTACGTGATGATCCAAGTTTGCAGGCGAGCAAACTGGTCCCATCCAGCGCTGAGAAGCGGCGGGCGACACACCGTCTCAACTGTGCGGACGCTGAAAGATGTCAAATGAAAAGAGAAATAGCCAAGTGGAAAATTGGGGCAATGACTTAGGAGGAGAAGTCGTGCAAGTAAAGTATCTAAGCTTACAGTATTGTCTCGACCATCGTCATCATTGTTGAAAGGATTCAGCTGCAGGTCTTACCTCAGATTCAGTAGACAAACATTCGATGAGGATGGACTTTGGTGACGCTGAATGGTCAAGTAGTCGCGGTCTGCGGTGAGCAAACAACCACACACACACACTCTCTCTCTCTCTCTCTCTCTCTCTCTCATAGACGCGCATTGGCCATATTTTGTCGTAATTCAGCGTATTACATCTCGGAGCAATACCTCCAACAACAGCCCGTGCAGACATGATGAGATTTAGAGTATTCCGGTTGAAAAATAGGGCTACTAGATCCAAACTCTCTCGCGGATTCACGAGCCGTCATGCACCATACAGCCAACCCTCCACTATAGAAAAACCTTAATGTGAAAAGAGGCAACTGCCGGAGAGAACGTTTACACAACTGTACGAGAAGAAGAAAAAGAAAAGAAAAGAAAAGAATACGGGCGGAACAAAAAACCGCTCGGAACCTAGGCCAAAATGGAATAAAATGCTGAAGTCGGCGGCAGAAGCAGGCAGCCACGGGGGGTGTCGGCGCGATGCAGTAGCGCCAGCGGGCGTTAAAAAATCACTAGTGGGTTGCTGGCAAGGGGAACGAAAGAGATGGTGGGAATCAAGGTTTGATCCTAACGTTGACGGGTAAGGAGGAAAAAAAAAACGTGGGGAGAAGATGAAGAGAGAAGGGAAGAGAGAGAAGTGATCAAGATGCAATGCAACGCAATGCGATGCGGTGCGATGCGCTGTGATGGTCTGCATTCATGGCAACACCTTCTTTTACTTGTAACTGATAAGCGCCGTTCCCCAGATTTTATGCTGCGGATATCCGCGAGGATACTTACTTTACTCAAAGCAGCGAGACAACTTTCTACCTGTTACCAACAGCGCCAAAAGGACCAATTCACTCCCTCTCGTTCTCGTTCCGAGTAAAAGTTCTCCCCGTTTCATGACGGATACTGACACAGCACACTCACATTAGATTTGGGCCATCCAATGGTTATCATCAGCCGCCATGAATGTCACCAGCAGCAAACGAGCAACAACCAACCGTCCACCCGGACGGGCCGGCGCGGGTTCCAACGTAAGCTAACTGATTTTCGCCGTTCGCTCGCGTGTGAAATGCTGCTTCGTTCTCGCGTTGTTCCCAGAAATTTAGCGTTCTTTCCCTCTCGCTGTTTGCTGCGAATTGACCTGACAGGGTATTCTAGACTGCATGCTAGGGGAAGTGCGTGCTTCTGATAGTTTGTTTTAGTCTCGTACAGAATCGCACATGACCGGCTGGCGACGTTTCGTACATGCTTGGCGTATTATGAAGTCCAAAAGACGTAATCACGGGCCGTAGGCAAAGGTGATCAACCATGCATAGTCATTTATGTATAGGAGGTGTGTGAACTTGCTTCGTGGCTAATAAACAAGTTCTAGTATTTCATTTCCTGCGCCAAACAATATGCAACTATCTTGTGTAGTCTGCTGTGATGAGTGAGTACTGTAAAGATAGGTCGGTATGTGCCGATAAACAAGTTGAGCTCCGTCAATCCCAATACATCCCGCCATAAAATGCTGAAGTGCAACCAATACAAAAAAATAAAAGTAAACGATGATAACGCCCATGCCAGAGAAAGTAGGTGTAAAATGCTTCCATCCTAGCCCAGTGATATCTTTGATCCCATAAATGCCCGGTTCCATATTCCATGCATGCTCCTGTTACTCAAACAAGAAGATTGATATAAAAAAATACAAGCGCGCCAAAAGCTCCTTTCCCGCGCCAGATGTGGTTTGTTTCTCCCCTTGTACTCAAGGGTCAAGGTTGTTGCTTCGTCATAGGCTCTGCCGTGGTCATCGGACCTCGTACAGGCAATATTCGCATCGGGTGGCGTCCAATGCCAAGGTTGAGGTAGTTGAAGGGTGCCAGGGCCTCAAGATGCGGTTCATCCTCGACCATCTAGTCAAGTTGAATGAGATGAGATGAGGCCTTCCCCTGGTCCGTGGCAAAACGTGCACATTCCCTTCCCCAGTCCAAGCTGCTGATGCTGATCGACGCCCGATCACCAGGTCCAGGTCCAAGTCCCTGGGAAAAAGGTACCAAAAGCCATCAAAATCTCTCTCCGCCCAAGGAGAAAGAGGAGAAAAAACCACACCGACAAAGGCAGGTTTGCACACAAAGAGCCAATTCTTTTCCCATCCAAAAAATGATATGCTTTCCAGCGCCATTAAATCTCATGTATACTTTTTTAAAGCAGTTTTTTTTCTCCTTCTTTTTCTCTTTCTGTTCTTTCAAATTTTCGATGCTGTAATCGTTGTTTCGTGTGTATGTCGTCGTTCCTCTACCCTCCACATTAATCCTGGTGGGGTGTCTCACTTGAATCAACCACCACCTGGTGAAGCACATCGTTGGCTTGGACACCTGCAGATACCAACGATTCGTGTCGTAGGTGTAGAGACATGTCGGCATGGCCGGAATAAATAGACGAATGAGGTCGATGCTGTTTTACCTTATCCGAGAAGTCGGATTATTCGGTTATATCGTATGCGGGGGAGTGAGTGAGGTGGGATTAAATGGCAATTACTGCCGCCTTAATGGAGAAAGAGAAAAGCAGGTCGGTTGGCGGCATATCGATCAAGGCCTTCGTGGCACTCAAAGTTTTGATACCGTCCTGCGAAACGAAGAGTTCGTTTTCATTGCGCTCGTACTTGTGGAGAGTAGGACATGCGTGACTCGCGTCGCTGGATAAGCTTCGCCCATGGGTGATTGCTTGGCTGCTGGCGTTCGCGGCAGGCAGCTGATGAAATGAATTAGTATCATGGTTGACTCTAGATTGGTTGGAGAAGAATAAATCCCATCAGCCTTGGAATAGTTTGAGACATACCACAAATGTCGTCACCCCTGTTCATCGACCGTTAGTAATGATACTTGATATATGACTTTGTATGCTTTGACTTACCAGTACTGCTTGCTGACGATGGTGGGGGGACACCGACGTTCGGTCTCGATATATTTGGGACACCAGGATTCTACCAGGTGGTAGTGGTGTTGGCAGCTGAGTTCCTTCTGTGTAAGAGAAGAATATTAGTCACCGTTCACTGATCCAGCAGTTGAATCATCGTTGATTGAGGTGATGGTTCGGTGTCAACTTACATAGATGTAGTTGCACATGGTGAAAGGAGGACCAAGCCGTATCGATTTAGGAAATCGGTTCGGGTTATATGTCACTGGGTTGCTGGGGATGAAATGGCCAGGTCCCGTCGATATATACAACTTCAAGCCAAACTCTGTATGAATGAAGTACTGATGGTAGAGTAATAGTAGTAGTAGTAGTAGTCAGAGTGGTTGAATATGGGTGTCAATGGCGGCGAGAAGGTTCGTGTGAGACGATTATGACAACACGCTGTAACGTCGACTTCGAAACAGCCTCGAGGGAGGTCAAGAGTATTTAAAGACAAGACAAGATGGACCCAAAACAACGGGACAGAAGCTAGTCAGTCTTTCGAACCCCTATGAAATGGGGTTCAAGGCCGGGCTGAAGGTTATTTATTATAAGTCCCAGACGCTTTCCAGTGTCTCTTCACAACCCCTGTTGGTAGAAAGCCCAAGGGAATGCGAAAACACACACCCCAGTACGTACCGTACATTGGGGGCGTGTAAAAAAGTTTGATGTGGTAGAAACAGGGGGTCTGGGGTATGATGAGAGCTGAATAGCGGAGGGAGTGAGGACTTTGGTCAAAGGGTGTATGATTTACCGTTATATGTGGTTATGCAAGTATCGGAGCGTTTTGTGCAAATATGCAGTGTGCTGGGGGTTTAGTCGCAATCTACCTTGATCAACCAATGGAAGAAAGTGCCAAAGATACCCAGGACACTGCTAGTACGGGGGGAACACAGACCAACCTACGAGCCCTCGCAACTTCGGCGTCGGCGAAGAGAGGATGGGTTTGGACTCTAACCGGGACTGTAATCACGGAGCAATGACATGAAGACCCTGAAGGCCTGAAAGAAGAAGAAGAAGAAGAAAAAATCCGTTACATACTTTGCTATGACTCGCCGACCCTTGGTCGAAGCAAGCACAGGCTGATGACTGGTCGATGCTATTCAAATGATGCGCAGCAACTGACTCTAAGCAGGCAGGTCTACCGTCTACCGTCTACCTACAGAATGCAGACAGACGAATAGCTTCGGGTAGCAAAGGACTTATAAGGTCACCGCCGCCCAAAGATCGTGTGCTGTGCTGTGCTTTACTGTGCTGCGCTGTATGCTGTATGCTGCATTCCCGACTCCATCGTCCTACGGGACCTTGACCTTACCACGGACACCACAAGGCACGAAATAACGTCTAAACTTGGACCCTTTACTCCACCATGGCAGCAACATACTGCATGCAAAAGCCAATACCGCCTGCAATCAGCGTGTTACCTGTGTATCAGGTTACAGCACATACCTACATATGTATGTACGGATATGTACAGACTTGTTGCTGCGTCCATACCGACAATACACACATACTCTATCAACTAACGTTAATCTGGTACTCACCGCAACCCGTTGCGCAGCAATTCTCTTCAATAGCGGAGCCGCCAATTGATGCAGTCAGGGTGTCGCTCCACATCAAACTGTTGTCTTGCTTGTCCTGCGCCCCGACTAATACTGTTAACCATATTCAGAATAATACTCCAATGCCGGTGAGATCCCATCCATGTTGATGAGAACCTTTGAGGGCCTCACGCCTCGATTTCAGAGCTGGCCCCCCACCGCTCAAGAACGACACAACACACGGCGTCTATCTCAACTTTTGCTGATTGGGAAGCTACTGGCATCGCCAGACAAACGGGCCGTCGGGCACGTGGAAGCTTCACCGAGACCCTGCGTGTGATCAGCAACCCGACTTCCTAGAACGGTCGCCACACCACCGTTTTGGAGGGTCGAGACTTGATGGCTATGCTCTCTATCAACTTGAATTGCGCAGCCGTCGAATTGAACCAGTCGTGTCGTTGTTGTCCAGTCCAGGGAAACCTCATCTTGATCAGCAATCACCCGCTTGTCAGAATAGCCAGTCATGGAGATGCGTGCTGTTCATCCTGGCTGGTCTAGTGATCAAGAGTACAAGCGGCATTGACCAGGCCCAGTCGATAATCCACGTCAATGCGATGTACATCGACGCAAAAAAGAGCACTCGCATCTGCACTCAACGCACGGTCTCGGTTTTACTTGTCAATCATTCACCAATCTGCTCTTCTGTTACCGTAGGATGAGTCTTTTGTCTGACCCACCGTCTGCCAGGATTTTGAACGTCTTATTCCGTTCTAGACGTTCGTCCCTGTCATTCGTATCCATACCATGCCATGGCATAGGCGCTTGGGCGTTGACGCCATCCTCGTATGCCCCTGGCAGCAAATCAAGTACCGCTGGCAGTCAATCACTGCCGGTGATCACACACAGGTCGGAGAATCACCTCGTTTCTACATATTAGTATCTGTCCAAAGCAGGGCTGTCAAAGTGCAGCACGCAGCAGTCAGATGAACTGCCAAACTCAATAGTAGCCCAATATGTATGTACAGTATGCACATATGTACGGAGATGTATGCGCGCATTAATATGCTTTGACGTTTGCTCCACTGCACACGTGGTGGGAATGCCGGTAGCTCCCTCTCATGTCCTGTCACTCTGCCGAAACAAGTGCCCGCTGCAAAGGACTCTCTTCTTGGGTTTGATGAGAGAGACTTGATGACTTACGTTAACCGGGCCCTGCATCAATGGATACTACCGCCTTTGAGCCATCTGTCACCATTGATGAGGGAGGTCTTGTACTTATAGCTGTCCGCACGCATATCACTTCTGATTCTGCAGCCACAGGATGCCCATCTTCTAGTTCCTACTACTACTACTACTCCTCCTCCTCCTCCGCATTCACCCACTGGATAATACCTCTCAAAGCCTTTCGCCCGTGACAACCACGTTACCTTCCTACTTTCCTAAAGAAGGAATCGGTGAAGAAGGTTTGACATGGTCTTGCTGCAGGCCTTGCTGTCAAGCATGAGAATCCCACCAATGGTGGCTGAGACAGTCCCCAACCTGGCATCTGCTCTGCTTGTTATGGCTAGGGGGGGCTGCTATTTACGCTCACGTCCCTCTACGTACATATGCACATAGCGTGTTACTTACTACTTACTGTAACACCACCTATCTCGATGTGGTGATATTCAAACAAGCGAAAGCAAACGCAAGCGAACTTTGCATGCCCGCTACCATACCAGGGGTTTGAAGGAGAAACACTCTTGACCTTGACCTTGACCTTGTGGATGCGTCATGATCAACTCCGACTAGCGAAACCTTGGGCTTCTCGAGGCGTCTTCTGGAATAATTTCCACATTGGCTCCCATCTCCACACTCGATCCGACGCCGTCACTTCACGGCTACCACACCGCTATCCAATCAGCCCTGCAAATCCCGACTTTTCAGCAACTCAGGGCGCAAATTATAACAAAGGAGATTGTCTTGTTGTCCAATCGAAAAGTTCCTTTGGCTTTTACCGACTGAAATACGACTTGGAGCGAGTATCATCCGGGCCCTAACAGCATCCCCCCGGCGTAGACCTGTCGCTGGTTTCTTGTCTCATCTAGCGCTTTGCTCACCGAGAAATTGAGAATATCGTCGACTCCGACTCCATGGGCTCCTCCTTCATCAAACAGCCTCAATTTTACACTGTTACCAAATCTCTTCAAACACGGGCTCACTCCTTGATCTGAGACTACCCTGTTCCTTGTCTGTACATACCCTGACCCCAAGCCAAGTCCACCCTAGCCTGAAGAACCTGGCTCAGTCTTCAGGATAGGCTTGAGCCAAGACAGAATGCCCCTCTCTACAGGGTATAAACCAATCAGCGGTGTCCCAGCTTTCTTTGTTGGCGTTCCCAGGACGCGGGCTCGGGCCTCGGAATGTTCTGCTTCTGGTGTGACAGCCCCAGCCGGCTTTTCTGCTTCTCTCCCGCGTCTCAGGACCCTTCGCCAACGTTGTTTTTGTGACGCCTCAGGTTCGGTTGCCGGAAGCTAACAAACAGGAGTACTTGAGCAAGCTCACGCACGATGACCTAACAGCATGACAAGTTAAGTTAGGTTGAAGAAACCGTTACCGGGGCGGGGCTTAATCAGGACAAGGTTGGCCGACGTTGCCAGAACGCCATGTTGAGATCAAAACTCACCGCGCCCTCGTGGTATTGCAGAGGCCGGTGATCTTCAGTAACCCTCACGGGCTGTGAACTAGAGTCGGGCGAGGTTGGAGGAAGCCTACATACCTACATTTGGGTTCTTGCGGCCCTGTCTCGGAGTTATCCCTTTATCGAGACCTTTGCCATACACCGAACTGCTTGGTGAAGCCGCCACGTCCGGGACCAGATCCTTCAGCCAAGAGACGGGTAGTACCCAAGCAGACGGGCATCATATCCACCGACTCCATATCGACAGCCAAGGATCGTGCGGATCTCGTTTAGGTTTTCTTATTGCTTTTTTGTCATCACCTGGCTAGCGAGAGCAGAGCGTTCCATGCCGCTCATCCCACCGGCAGATCAGTCTGTCCTGGAATACGCCCCAGCCGGGGGAACAAACGGGGTGTAAACATTGATCAGGTCAGCCCCAGGCGGAGGCAACGACTGACTGGTTCCTGGATTGCTGGATAAGCCGATGAGAAAACAAAAGAGAAAACATGGCCATCGGTAGACCGGCGCTTTCTAACTTTCCATCGACTGCAAGTTTGGGGAAATTAGCTCGGCGGCTTCTAGTCCGAATGTGTCACATCGACAAAGTGACTCTTGATGCTTGCAAATTGCTAGCCACCTCGATGCAGCAGCATTGTATTGTATGCGACAAGGACCAAGAATTCTGTCGAATCTTGGTCGCGAGCAATGCTTCAGATGACAGCGTGGTGGGTGGATTGCTCTGCTTGAGCAGTTGCACTAAAGTAGATGATGCAGACCGCTCTTTGACAACTGTACGATATCAACAACGCATACAGGTTGCAGATGGAGTCTTTTTGGAGTCTTGAGAGGGCCTCGAACTAGGAGGCCGCCATGATCGTCGTCGGTCAACAGCATCTTCCAGACTCGATGAGAGGTTCTCTCAACAACGCGTCAACAAACAAGGTGAAATGCCATGCCGCTTCAAGCGCCGACAGGAGGCGATGCAAGGCACAGTATCCTACTCAGTATCGAGCTGTCATCCCCAGACTTGGCGCGCAATTAGCCAGGCTAGACAGGCCGTCGTGGATTCGTGATTCACGTCAAGCCAAAAAGAAAATATAGCGGGCCTTTGCCCGGTTTTGATAGTTGCATGTATGTACAATGCAATACAATACTCTCAGCCATCCCGTTGACGGATAGGCAAGCCAACGTTAGCTCAGCTAGTCTATCGGTTGCATGAAATTGATGTGATTTGAATCTGTCCTCGATAGCGATTGCTTTTTTTTTTCTTTTCGTTTTGCGAGCTATAGAATCTGGAACTTTTCGCTTAGGAACGCCTCCACGTCACTCTCACCCGATTATTGGATTCATGCTCTAACTTGTGTAGTCGAATTATCAAAATCTAGGCTCAGCTATAGTAGACATCGCATATTCATACCCTATAGAGAAAAAGAACGCGGCAGAGATGTTAATTAGCAGACCTGGAATGAACGGCTCATGGGTCGGCCGCGGCGTTGTGAGATGAAGAAACAAGGGATAGAGCAGATCAGACCTTTATTAGGAAAAGTTGAACACGGCTATGCAGTTGACACGGGTGTTGCAGTCCCTTACCTGTGACATCTGATAACAACAGACAGGCATACTATGGCAGCTGAACAGGTTCTCCATGCATTAAGCCCTCATCGATTGCGACATTGAGGTAAAGATAGGTTAAGAATGCATCGACCAATCTCGGCTTTTCCTGGGGGTGGTGGCCACACGCACGTGAAGCAGGGCGACATCGGGGTTACAACGTCTTCGATTGTGCATTTCCAGCCCATCACTAAGAACGTTTCAACCGTCAGTCAGCGTACCACGGGACTTTGTTTCAGGGCGTTAAGAAGGCCCTATTTCTAGCTATAGCTCATTGCCCACTTCTGCACGCGCCCAGCTCGTTTTTCTCAGAAAGCAGATGTGATAGATATCTCGGCCGAGGGAGGGAGAGGGAGGGATCATTGCTTGGCCTATCGCTGGATGATAATCAGGGTCTTGCAGACGCGTAGTGACCCCCCACCCCCAGTTCACCTATGCTGGGCTATCTGAGCCTGTCTCATGTACCAAGCCTGCAGAACCAAGCTGCTGGAATGGCCGAGATGACGCAGGCTAGGTTTATGCATATTGCTCCAAGGACTACCTATGTACACATGTACTGCAGCACATACTATGAAGAGCACAGTATAGCACGGCCCGTCAAGGAGGGCAGATGACACCAGCATCCCTGATGGAAAGCAAAGAAAAACGTGTCGTCTCTGAGGGTTTCTGCTCTACTTGACAAGGGGGGGTATATACGCACTTGATATTGTAGGAACCTTTTTTTCCAAACTCAAGATGGAGTTCTCCTCTCTAAAGAGATGGGAATCTCACCTTTTCCGTTTGATATCGGTATCAAAGCGCATGCTATTTCTGATGCAAAGAAAGATCTAGACCGCATCCTCAGGGTATAATGGGAAATGATGGTAGTTATTCAGAGCCCAGAGAAAAGGGCTCCAAAGTTGGGCATCAAGATCATCCTGGCTCATCAGTGGGCTCTAGCTCTAGTTTTTACCTACTCTGAAGCTCTAGCTCTAAGCTACATGGTGTCAAGCCAGGAAGAGGAGACACCAGCGCGCCATACCATATCCACGCCGTTGGTGAAAGCTTAATCTCAATGTCTTTATTGCCGTGAGCTTGGGCTTTTGTTGGTACGTACAGTAGATAGAAAGTGTGAGAGCGAGAAAGCTATGCTGCGCTGCGCCGCGCCGCACACGGAACCGGACTTTGGGTTGCTTCCGAAGAACGAAATCCCCCTTGCTTATGAGTCAGGTCCCTCTCCCTTGTCATGGAAGCTTCCAATGAGGACTTCCATGGACCCGTGTACCACCCAAAAAGCGAGCGTCATCTTGAGCTGGGAGAGGAAGAAAAAAAGACATTCCCGCGATGACAACCATCGGTGGGGAAGGGGGGGTATTAGTTCAGGTGTTCAGGTGAAGGATTCATCTTTTTAGATTTTTCACTTTGGGAGTTTGGACATGGCATACGGATCCTGCGGGCGAAAACCCTTCAGTAGATGCACACGCACGAACTTGAGAGAGTCTGACATGATACTACTGCATCCCTGGCGTTTGAGGTGTTGATCTGGCTTGTTACAGTCCATGATTGGTGCCTACTACTCTGGAAGGAATTATACATACACCTTGTCCGTGTTATGCTACTACTCGACTGTATCGATGCACGTATGTATACGGGCGGGCTGAAGTCAAAGCGCTGTTGACGTGAGATTGATTGATTGAACGATATTGACTTCGACAACCATCAAGGTCCAAGGATTCTCTCTACACATGGCATGCTCGCTTATGTATTGTCATAGCGAGACATTACACTATAACCCCAACCGTTGCGTTGCGTTGCGTCGCGTTGCGTCGTGTTGTGTTGCAGAAACGACACCTTCACTTCTTCAACGCCGTCTGATGTCCAAACTCTAATTTCTACACACCCTGCCACTTATAGTTAGGGAGTTCTAACAGGGGGGGAGGGCTTTTATACCTGTTTGAGTCAAGATAGTATCGGCAAATCCCTCATTAACCATTAACCGGCTGTCTCTGAGGTTCTTGGCTCTCGAGTCCCAATCAAACACTATAAAGAACCATTGTGGTCTCTTAGCCCGGATGTATCGTCACCCTTCCCCTAGCGGCCTTGATGCCGGTAGCTTTCTTGAACGTGGCGCGTCTCCAGGATCAAAGTCTGCCCAGAAGCTTGCTGCACCATAGTTGGCATGGTACTATACAAATTGTGCTGCTGACCCTGAGGTGTGTGTATGTGTTTATCTTGTTACGATACGCCCCCGTGGGTTACGAAGTAGGTTTGAGCCAGCATGTTGTTGTCTCTTTTCCCTCTCTTATTGATCTGGTCTCAAGACGGAGTTAACAGCCATGCGGACGCAAAACCGCACGGGAATAGCGACTAGGTCAATCGAAGGTTCAAAGGAGGGCCCTGAAGATCGCATTCCTCTCTGGGAATGAATGAGCGACATGATTTACAGAGGTTCCAGAGTGTTGGGCCCGTTGGGCATGAATTAGGCTCTTAGATCGGACAGTGGCGAGTTTCAACATCACGATCCAAGAATTTCATGTCAGAAAGGAGAGAATTCCATAGGAAAGAAGGGATGTCTGGTTTTGTCGTAGATTCTGTAACCTGTTGCCCCTGAGATTGCGGAGTTGATGCTGGTTGTGGCCGTCAGCCTCCTCGATTTCATCAAGGCTCTTGAAACACTCATGATGTGAACATGCTTTGAGTAAAAAAACGTAGGTATGTATTAGTTTGAATTGCTTCTCAAGACTTGTCTGTCTTGAAATCGCAGACAAGCGATGCCCCTATGCCGATACCATGCCCAACTACTCATCCCTCACCCTCCATCGATAACACTGAATCTCACCCCAAACTCCCCTACGAGTCTATCAGAGGTTCGATTTCACTCCTCAGCTCAACAAGATGTTTAGCCAAAGCCTCCTCGCGATCTCGAAACGCCTGAAGAGACACATCGACAACACCCGCGAACATGGACGCTGCACTCCCGGCCCCTGACCACCGCGCCGTCGAGCCCCTCAGACGAGACAAGAACTCCTCTGCCAGCTGGATCGTAAGAGACATCTGTAAAAAGGGGGACGACTCTACAGCGAAGGAGCCGACAGTCACATCGGGCAGTTTCCAGAAGCTAAAGGCTGCGTTCGAGTCTGTCTGGGATACTAGCTCGGTGTGAACGAGGCTAAAAACTCGTTGATACATGTCCAGCAGTCGAACGTACGTCGACAGGACAAACATGGCGTTTCCGGGATCACTTCCGTCGATGGGATGATGCATCTTTGTGCCGTCGTTGCTAGACGGTGGTTTCTCGAGGATGTCGGCGACTCGACGCGTGAGCTTGAACATGTCCTCGATGGGAAACCCCTGACTCCTGAACCTCTCGTCAACAGGACGACCTATCGAGGGACCATCCTGAGGCGAGGGCAGGGCGGACGCGAGGTCCAGCAGCCGAGCGTTTATGTCGGACAACTGCGCCATCCAGTGAATTGAGGGAGGTTCGGGCTGTTGCAGCGGCGACAAGTCAGCGTCGTGCCGGAGGGTGATTTGCCTAGGTCTAGCCCTTTGTTTCGTCCTCGGGCGCTTGTCAGAGCTGCTGCTGCTGTTGTGCTCAGGTGCACAACTTGCGCTGCTCAGGGGCTGGTGGTGAGCGTCACCCTCTGGTGCGACTTGGTAGGCAGCTTCTTGCTGTTCTTGCTGGTAGAGTGCCGCAGAGTGTTGCCAAAAGACAGGACGATGATGATGGTGATGATCAACTTCAACGCTGGGGTACTCGGGATGAGATAAATACTGAGGGGCCGTGAAATAGGCCAGCTGCTGGTCAAATGTGAAGGCAAAGTCCGAGTTGTCGACGACGGGATCGGGTGTGACGGGGACGAGATGACTCTTAGACGTCAGGCTGTCTGTATGGGGTACTATTGGCACTTCGCTATAAGTGAGTCGGTTGATCCAGCCCAGAACCCAGGATAGAGAGGGCACGTACCCGCGTCGGGTGAGACAAGACTCGGATCGTCCTGGCTATCGGTTCGTCGTCGTTTCGGAGAGCGGCGTCCGCTTGGGGCTGAGTTGAGTAGTTGCTGGGTTGAGTTGTTGTTATCCACGAGTTGCTGACTCTCAACTAGTTGTTGCTGCTGCTGCTGCTGCTGTTGCTGCTGATTTTTTCTATATCTTAGAGACGGACTCGACTTGCACTCTGTCTTGAGCCTCACGCAACGTTCGCACGGCTCATCGTTGTATCGTTTGCAGCTGAGTTTCTGCGCGTGACAGCGATCGCATGCCTTGCGAATTACCGTTTCCGCCATATCTTTTTTTTTTTTTGGAGTGAAAATAAGGAAAGGGAGAGCAGAACTTTGTTTGAAGAAAAAGGGGCTGTTATTCGTCACTAAGAAGGGAAAGCACAATGATGCTGCAGTTGTTGGTGATACAGTAACTGCTCTCTTTCTTTCTCAGGGCTCTTGACATGAGAGGAAATAAGGGAAGAGGAGCAATGGCTTATGCATAGACTCGCCTAACCAGCGTGTCGTGCGGCATCGAGGCTCCTGTATCTTGCCAGTGAGGCGGTTCCGATGCTGTAGGTATCCTCATCGTGGGACGTTGTCAGGGGGGATCCGATCCAATGGATCGGCGTCGAGGTAAGTGAAGAAGACAATAGAGGTAGTATTTACTATGTTTCAATTTATAATCTCAAGCTACCATCGAGTATCAAATACCCAATAAACCTAAAGCTTCCACTTCATCTTTCATCTCAAAGGCCTCTGTCTATCAATCTCAACAAGCGGTGGCGTCTCGTCACTTCCCCCCCAATGTATCACAAAAGCACGCCTTGTACGTTGTGACAGACCTCGAGGATTAGCATGTTGTGCAACACGAGACATCTTCTCTTTTCCATTTCGCCCTGAGCTTCATGTTTCTTCTTCTTTTTCTCTCACCGTAGGTTTGAATGGGAAGCTTGATCTGATATATCGGCTCGAGGGTTTGTGTTATTGGAGGGGATTCGGCGAGCTGCAGTTGTGTGGAGAGGATGTAATATAACTAGTTGATGCACTTAGACAAATATAAGAAGTGAAGTAAAGCGATAGGTCTGGAAGAGATTGGTACCTTGAAATGACCGAGTTGCTCATGGACAGAGCTATATATCGACATTTTTTGATGCCCTACCCTTCAAGTATCGAGCTGCATGTATGCAAACCACACCATTTACCATGTCTGTTTACATCACCTCACCCCATTTCCATAATCTGCACCTCGTTATGTAATAATAACTCTATCTCTCGATCGGTTACATCCGATCTCGTCCCCACAAAGTCCTATCATTGCTTTTCCGAACAGGGGGTTAGTAGACTTCACTTTTTAGTGTCCTATTCGTCTTGTAATCTATATCAATCGGCTCTAAAATTGGTATTAATTCTTCATATGCCGAGTATCCATTCGTTTTATACTTAGTATCCGTTATTCGTCAAGTGACCACACAAGACGTCCAGAAACAGGCGAGACATTGGACAGTGGCGTCCAGTCGTAACTCGAGCCTCAGCTGGGAATATTTGTTTTAATGTTACTCCTCCTGTCTCTCGTTACTTTTACTCGTGGCTCCCGTCAGACGTCTCACATGTCATCATCAGTTGTTGCTATTCATGTTCTCATATTGACTATGCTACATCATCCTGAGACTTTCATGTCGGCTATTTACCAAGACACATCTTCACAACACGACTAGAAACGCAAATGTTGTTGAAAAAAAAATAACTTCTTTCTCTTTGAAATGGGGTGGTATCTAATATGCATTCTTTACTCTCGCAAACCCGCCCGTACCTCAGATCCTCAACGCCCCTCGAAATGCCAGACGAAAACCAATTCACAAAATTAATAAAATACAAAACACATCTCAAGTCTTAGCATCTGAATCTCTCGTCATGCTTTATTAACTTTAGACGTCACCGGTCTTGAACAGCTCAAGGTGCTGGCGCTCACGAGGAACACCGTTCTCCTCGAGGAATGCCCTGACCTTGACCATCCAGTCCTCGGGGCCACAGATGAAGTACTCGGCATCAGCGCTGTCAAGCTGGAGGAGCTGGTCCTTCTGCAGGCGAGCAAGGTCGATCTGGCCCTGGAAGTCGTACTCGTCGCCCTCCTTGACGTCCTCGAGGAAGATCTTGGATGTGATGTTGTCGTGCTTCTTGGCGACTTCCTGAACGTGAGGAACGAAGCAGGTAGAGCCGGAGTAGCGAGCGCCGTGGATCCAGGTGATGGGTCGCGAGGCAGTCTCGGAGGTGAGGACTGAGTCGAGGATGGAGATGAGGGGAGTGGCACCGACGCCGGCGGAGAGGAGAACAAGAGGCTTCTTAGCGGCCGAGGCGTCAGCAGGGTTGAGGAAGAACTCTCCAGCAGGAGGGCTCAGCTCGACCTCATCGCCGACATTGTATCGCCTGTGAAGTCTGGTAGAGATGAGACCTGCAATCTTGCCCGCAGCGAGATCCTCAACGTTAGGCTCCTCCTCGGGACCCTGAAGCTTGACACTGACACGGTAGTGGTTGGTGCCAGGGGCCTCACTCAGACTGAACTGACGACTCTGGAGCAGACCATCAAGCTCAGGAATGGGGATCTGCAAGCTGACATACTGTCCGGGAAGGAACTTGGGCAGAGGCTTGTTGTCGAGAGGCTCAAGGTAGAAGCTGGTAACAGAGTCGTTCTCGGCCTCCTTCTTGACAATCTTGAACTTGCGCCACGAGTTCCAATCTCCAGCAGCGTCGTAAAGCTGGCCCTCGCGCTGGATGAAGATATCGGCAAGCTGGCCATACGCAGCAACCCAAGCATCCTTGATCTCTTTGGTCAGAGCAGAGCCAAGAACTTCACCAATGGCGCCGATGAGATGTGTGCCAACAATGGGATAGTGCTCAGGCTTGATGAAGAGGGAAACGTGCTTCTGGGCGATACGCTCAACAGCGTGGGAGAGCTTGCCAAGGTCGTCAATATATGTGGCGTAGGCGAGGACAGAGTTTGCGAGAGCAGCTTGTTGAGCACCGGTCTGCTGGTTGCGCAGAGAGAAGTAGTTCTTGAGCTCGGGATGGGCGCCGAGCATGTTGCGGTAGAAGGTGGTGGTGATAGTCTTGCCATGCTCCTTGAGAATGGGAGCAGTGGACTTGACGATGGCGACCTGTGCTTGTGTGAGAGCCATTGTGAGTTTGATGGTATATGAGAGAAAGAAGGATGATGATATGAGTTACTTCTTATCTTATTGATATAACAAATGATGTCGATAATGATGTCGTCAAAGTGGCCAACATGTGGGCTCTTTATATACTACCCGGAGAACCACTCAAGGCGCGGAGAAAGAGCATTGCGCTCTATCCTGTGTCTTCCGGACTCAAGACCAAGCATCATGCCATTTGAAATCAATAGATGATAGCCCGAATACAGCGCCGTTCCCCGTGTGGGTTTCCCTGGATCAACGACCGGTCTTGATAGTGGTCTGACTGTTTTGGTTGATACATCTCCGCGGGGGGAACGGTCGTTAGCTAGTTATGGCGGACGACATGTCACTCGGTGCGGAACCAGTGCTTCTTTGTTGGGTATGAGATTCATTATTAGTTACTCGTTTCGTAGCTATTGTTTCACTAGATCCAAGCTCATGGAAGATAGGGCTGTTCCTTCGTTGATAATGCCCCGCCGTCTTGGGTATAAGTTGACAACAACGTGTCGGTACAAGAAGAAACGGCCAGCAGGCTTGCGTCATCTGCCTAGGATGTTAATAATAAAAAGAGTCGTAATGCTTGTCGATAGGCATTTCTTCCCAGGAACATGCAAACTAACTAACTCTCAACTCTCAACTCTCAACCAGACAAGACAAGATAATTGTCAAATGCGCAGTTAGCGGAGAAGCGGAAATAGCACCGTCTGACCTTAAAAATTTTAGATGCCACTACACGCTCGAGCTTGGGACATTCAATTTTCTGACAAAGAGTGGGCTGACACGACACTAATAACCTTCGGACTACCCCGGGTTGTCGAAGATAGATCGGAACAGTTCTTGTGGCTGCAACGGGAATGAGTCTTAAATTATGTATCGATAATGTGACAGCTGAGCATTTTTCTCGCCAATTTTCATGTTGCAATTCAAGGGACCCTCGTGGCAATGCGGAATCCTCCCCGCGAATCATCTCGGTAAGATTGATAATCACGATCCAGAAATGTCAATTATCCATGCTTGAGAGCTGGATCTTTGGTGGAGCAGAGATGCAATAATTCCTCATTCTGTTTCTTTCTCTCTTCGTAGACTCGTATTGTACCTGTCCCTGTCTTGTTCCGCGTTCCTTAAAAGCAGAGCTTGGTAAACATTGTATGAGAAAACGGGATGGCTTGGTAAAACAACTGTGGAATCATCCCCCGCCGCCTGACAATTGCTCGTCTGCTGTTGGTCAATGGATGGCCTCCAAATCCAACATCCACAAATAAGTCGGCTCTGCCAAATCCAACTCCACCATGACAACGACGATGGCTCATAGCCTTAGTTTCTTATTGTCTTTTCTATTGGCCGCGTGACCAATGGCTAAGGCGCTAGATTTCGGTTCTTGAGCTCCCCAATTCTCCAGAGATTCCAGGTTAGTCTTACAAGTCTCGCTCGTCCTCATAAAGCCACTAACATCTTCAAAAGGTTCGAGTCCTGGCGCGGCCGTATGATCTGATCAAGCTCATTCTTTTTTTTTCTCTTTGCCCACTGGCTCTTCGCAATTAGCCTTGATGATCCATGCTCCATTTCGATTCAGCTCACTCAGAAGCTCAGGACATCAATGCATGCTGATTGACCTTTTGATTCGGCAACGAGTTGCTAACGTTGATCACTCAATGAAAAGAATCGATTTGTCATTTTAAAGGAGTCGAGCATGCCGCAGCTGATGTTTGCAGCATAACCTTTTTAGCCTTTGTATCCTATTTGGCCATCACCCTTGTTGAACCGAGATCAAGTCCTGCTGTGTGGCTTTCCCTTCGTTCGTCTCCTCCAATACGTGTTGGCAGGATGTTGGATTTGGTCGACTGAACGGCACCCTGGATGCCAATGGTCTTCCTCTGTTCCAAACGGCCACATGGCAATGAAGGGCATCTCGCCAGGCGGACAGGGCTGCGGCTGCTTCCAGATTGACCATCCGAGATTTTTCATTAGTTCTTGTATCACAACCCGACCTTTCTCAACAGCTTTGTCCAATTCCATGTTGTCTTCCCTACCCTTGATCTTGTATTCGTTCAAGTTTGACCCACATGCTTCGAGCAAGCGGCTGCGCACTGAAAATAGTTCTCGGCAAATATTACCCATAACTGCATCGATGGATGTGTAGATCAACTGGTCTTCGAGACTCCATCGCTCCTTGGCTAGCAGGGCTGGTCTCAGGTAGTGTGTTCTGCATCGTTCAATGGCATCGGCCGTTCGGTTCAATTCTTGCTCTGTCAAGGTTACATCGTCGGGCAGCCGTGGTGCATCAACCCAGGTCAATGTAGCAGCCTCAATCTCGTCAATGAAATAGTGCGATGATAGCGACTCCCATGTCATGAATGCGAGTCTCTTGCTATACCGACTTACGACAAGGTCGACGACACCTTGCCAATTCACTGTGAACCTCCGAGGCTGGTGAACCACATCTTTCAGATATGCCTTGAGATCTTTGAGCTCGTCTAGTGCTGCCGCACCAAGTCTCAAGAGGTCTGGCCGCTCCGCATTGGTGCTGGAGATATTGATAGGAAAGAAGAGGCCGGATATCATGGAAGAGAAATCGATTCGCAGCCGGTCGCCTCCGATGTCGTTATACCGCTCCCCAACCGCCCTTGCCCATCGGAAGAGCGATAAATCTTGTTTTCCCATCATGTCGTCGTACAGCTCTGTGCGCATCATGCTGACCAGATCCAAGCCACTGCTAAAATTGCATTTGATGATCTCAAAACCTATTTCCACACGAGCGAATCCATCAAAGTCCCATTCTGCGGCCACATCGCACAGATCAAGGGCCCGGTGCCATTCATCGATTGTAATATCATCAGTGTTGTTCTCCCGAAGGAGCAGATCTTGGGAATCTAGCGTGCCCATATTGGTCTTTCCAGCGCTCATACCATCGATCAAAAGGACGCTCAGCTCACGATTCGTCTGATACGTATGAAGGTATCCACGAAAGTTCACGGGAGGACTGTCATCAGCTAAGTCACTAGAGTCATCTCCTCCCTTATTGTAGTCGTTGTTCAAGTCGTGCTCACTGCGCCGTCGCAACTCCTCACGGAACATTTCGGCATCAGGCACAACCTTTTGTTTACCGGGCTTGCCATTACCAGGACGAGGCCGAACTCCAGGAAAAGGCTTCCTTCCATATTTGGACCTGAAAGAGCGTGCAAAATTTTCGGCGTGTTCGATTTCAAAAGCCAACCATTCTGGTCCGGTTGGTGTCTGGTTCTGTCGAGCGCCGTGGTAGAACATGGTGCCTTTAGGCACAGTGGCAGGGAAGAAGCCAAATCCGTTATGATACAAGGAGGATCCCCATTGTCTGCCGGCGGAATGGATCGCATTGAAGACCATGTGCGCCCTGTCTGCAGCATACTCGTGGCTCGGTTGAATTCGCTCAGCCCTGTCGTTGTTGCAGCTCGCGGCGTTGAAGGCAAGCGACAAGACGCCCAGAGCGCCAAAGGAAGGCCTTGGAACCATTTCAACTGTTTGATGCTCGGGACAACACGATTGTTTGCTGTGGAAAAAGTCTTACATGGCTTCGATGTCAAGATGCCTCACATCAGCAACTCGACTACTAGTTCTGTAACATCGTCAGCCGCGCGGCCAGTCAGACTGCTGACTAGTTAGTTGACGTGCTTGTACCCACTTCCCGTGATCAACGGTCGGAGACCGATCTTATCTGCGTTGTGATAGTATCGCTGTCCAGATTGATAAGGATTGGTGGGCAGTAGTAGTGTTGGAGAAGCTGATCGCCACTCAAGTCGGGAGTCGAACTGGCCATCAATCGTAACAGCGATCATCGGAATGCTCAATTGAAAGCATTTTCCCTTATGACACCCAATACAAAGCCGTGCATGCTTTCAGCCTGCATAGATAGTTCCCCGTCTCGATTGCGATTTGGGATACTAGTGTGAGGAAGGCTCAATTCGATGTGGTGCAATCGAATATGCCAAGTCGGAGCGCAAGAGCCTTAGTCTGATTGCGCTTCGTGAGGTATTGCAAAGTCGAAATCGCTCTAGGCTGACCACGCAATAGAGTGGGGCCATACCATTGACACAATCGTATTATTCTGAATCGTGGTATCGTTCATGATTACCCATGAGGGCTATAGAGCATGAAAGCATGGGGCTCTGTGCAAGCACTCGGTAAGCAAGGGTATCAAGCTAGGCCAGCGCCGGTGGTATAGGTACATAGAGTATTTGGACCGTCAGTTCCACCGCTTAAATCCTCTGCTTGAGACTCGAAACCTCAAGCTTGCAATGTGATGCGCGGCTCCCGGAAGCGCATCCGTCCGCGCCTCGGATCTACTGGGTGACCTCGTCCGACATGTTGAAAATCGCGGCAGATCCAAGGGGCTTGCTCCTGAGACACAGGCGTAATGTCGGTAGTGGGATGATTGGTACAACATCACCAACCCAACAGGCTCACCGCCGGTCAGCGGTCAAGGAAAGTAAATCTTCGGTAGCAATGGTGAGCATTATGAAGCTTTGATCGTTGAATCATGGACAAATTGGTGAAGGGGGTCAAGGTAGCCATAAGCTGCCCTTGAAGCTCAGGATGAACCTTGAAGGCCATCATACGACCGATAGGCAGCTGACCGGAAACTCGAGACGGTGAATAAATTGACAAGCCACGATTTGTACAAAGGTGGTACGAAATGCTGTACATAGTCGGCGAGGTTGCCCGCTGTGAACGATGTTGTTGTTCATGCAAGCCAAACGGTTGGGGCCAAATATGCTGTCAGCATCATGTCGAAATGGGTGTTGAGGCTGAAATAGTATGAGTTAAGGGTCCTTGGGAGTAGACTGATGAATGTCTTGTCGAACATCGCAGAGCCTCTCCACTATTAGACATTGTGCCTGCAAAACAACCTGGACTGAGCTACGCAATTTTCTATAGACGGGTGTCCACAGATTCGGTAACCGATGCGCCTAATGATTAGCGATGAGGTGAGTTCCTTGCACATTCGCTCAAGGGTTCCAAGATGTTAGAAGATTGATGATTGTCCCCGGTCCTGGTTCGAAGACAGCGGGGAGCATGCCCGTTCCGTCCGGGGAAAGGTCTCCGCCCGCACCTCCCTGTGAAACATTCCCCAACACCTGGGGATCCCTCGGGCAGCGGGGCGCAACTCAGCACAGCGCGGGGTTCGACAGCGCTATCTCGGGTACCTTGGCTCTAGGTAGGTAAGGTAGGGCTGGTTAGCATGTACAGTAGTGTATTATTGGTACAGAATCGATGGGTGACAGCTCCAAAAATAGATGGCTGTTAAAGGACCATTCTGAGAATCTTGGTTAAATAGTCGAAGGTGGAATGTCTCCAAGATCCTGATGATGTTGAGATGATAACCACAGTCCTCTTGACGTGGAAGGGATGGCCATATTGGGAAAGTTACATTATCTTGGGGAGGTACAGCAGTGAGCCTTAGACCTGAGGATGACTTGATATGATGTTGTGGCTGCACTCCCGTCTTCATTGTGTCATGTCATTTGTCGCTTCTCATCTTGCCGCTCTCCCCTCTTTTCCTCACAGGCTCAACTTCTCTCCTTCATCCAAACCTTCAAACAGCAAATGCTACGCCATCGAATGTGACGCCGTACCTGCATCAAGCACACCGACGTTTGTTATCGTGTGTTTCCCAAAAAATTGTGAACTTCATTAAAGATTTCCCCCTCTATAAAAAATTCTATTGTCGTACCAGAATAGCGATTCTACGTTTCGAATCACCAAAATCCGGTGATCTCATAGCGCATATCAGACCACTTCCTCATTACCTCATTCTCGTTCTCCTGACCCCCCTTTCCGTGTATCCGGGCTCTTCGGGCTTGATTTTCTGATTCGATTTTGTGTTAAAGTTGGTAAAAGAGGGAATATTATCTTCGTTTTGAAGATAAGACATTATATTGGCAGGAGCTACCGTCGACTGACACCCCGACGCACCATTGCATTGGTTTGCAGCAGCAGGCAAGTGCCACCTGCAGTGCAGTTTGCTACGCCCGCATCTTCCTTCCTTCCTACCTTAGAGAGAGGCCTGACCTACCTTGCCTATTTTACTCTTCTCCCCTCGATTCATCCTCGTGTCAATTTGTAATAACTATCGTCTTTCAACACAGGCTGTCGTCCAAACGCAAGCCAACGTGATCGTTATCCCAATCATTGAAGCATAATCCAAGCCTCTCCCCGTCGCTGGCACGCCACTCATCTCCTCACCTTGAAGCAACATCGCCTGCTCACCTTGTCTTCTCGATCTTAACTGGCTGTTCACCCCACGCCCGGTCTCTCTATACTTCCCCGCCCCCGGTCTGTTTGACTTCTCGGCTTCCTTGTCTCACCCGATACTTGAAGTACTGTAACTGGCTGTCACTCTACGAGGAGCAAGTCGTTGTGCCGTATACACACCAGGTGTATGTTATGTGCCTCCCCTCGTCCCCCGTTCTGCAGAAACCCGTGCTGATGGGGCAATTCAGGATCTCAATCTTGGTTCAGTTGTCAACTATACCCTACTGATTCTCCATATCTGCAGAGCAGACCCTGCTCGATCGACACTGGCACGAATCTCTCAACCCTCACTGTACATGTAGCTATCCCACCCGGGGTGTCTGTGTCCATCCAAGTCACTACTCCAGCTCCACAACTCTTTCGACCCGACTTCCGCCTCCTATTCACCACCGCCTTTCTCTGTCTGACCTGACCAGGGAGGGTTCTAAGAGTATATCTTGCCTCCCAGTCGCAGTCTTGTTCGCTCTCTCCGCAGCCTCAACTTCTCTATCCCTCTCTCTCTTCCATTCTAGAGAGAGCTTGTCCATTTCCAAGTCATCACCAACTTGCTACCCCTCCCTCATACCCCATACCCCGCCAAACCTGCAACCCCCGCCATCATGAGTTCAAAGCCCACACGCAGGTTTTCTACGGGCGCCACGTCGCACCGCAAGAGGCAGATGAGCCTTCTCGTCGAGAAAGAAGGCCATGTTAGTGGTCCTCTTCAGGTATGTTCGCTTATTTTGCTGTCTTCTCTTTTGTGCTCATATCATCTGTACTCTGTCATGACACTTGCGTCATAGCACCTTAAGCTGTTGAGAGCCCCCTGCATTATGGAGCACCAATGTCGATCAGACTAACATGATTAATTAACAGACTTTGTACCTTGGTATTTCTGCCGTATTCGCTGACGATCATACTGCCGTCATTGCGCTTGCTATCCATGATACTGTCTATCTCACTGACTTCTCCATCAAGCACATCCCGCTCGACGAGGATATGCGTGAGGGACAAGACCTCATTGCTGACCACATTATCAAAGAGGTCGAAACGTATGAACATGAGAACTTTGTCAAGTTCATTGGAGCTGGTCTTCCTGTAACTCTCAAGTACATGAGCCCTACTCTATGCTCGCGTCTCTGGCTCGAGCTTGATGTTGTTCCTGTTGTGCTGCGACCCGATCATGAAGCCAAGGAGAAGAACTTCTGGGATGTGAAGCGTATCGACGAACAGGCCGATTCCATGGCTCGCAAGTGTATTCTGTAAGTGATACTCTGAAAAGCGCTTCCATTAACGTGGCCACTAATTTCATTCGACCTACAGCAACTTCGGCCCTTCGCTCGTTCCTCATCTGCAGGTTGGCTACCGAGGCATTGTTCAGACAGATGCCGGTTTCCGTGTTCACCTTACAAGTCTTCAGAACCATAAGAACACTTGCAATGCTGCCACGTGGAGCTCTATGCAATTCTATGCTAACCAGCTTCGTGAGAAGAAGACCAAGATTGCATTTTTCAGCGCCACTCCTCAGGGCGGTGGTGTCGCCCTTATGCGTCATGCTCTTGTCCGTCTCGGCCGTCTCTTAGGCGTTGATGTGACGTGGTATGGTATGTATTTTAGACCATCCAGAAGCGAGACGGTCTGGAAGCGAATTCTGACTAGTTTTTAGTTCCCAAGCCACGACCTGGTGTTTTCCGCATCACCAAAAATCAGCACAACATCCTCCAAGGTGTCAGCCACCCTGATCAGCGTATCTCAGACCCGGAGAAGGCTGCCATCACCGACTGGATTGAGGATAATGCCAAGCGATACTGGCTCTCTGAGGGTGGTCCTCTCCGTCCTCCGGAGGAGGGTGGCGCCGATGTCATTATTGTAAGTCTATGTCGAGAGATTCGTGCGAAATCGCGTGTGTGGGTTAATATAGGTACAATTGCTGATAGAATGGTTTGCTCAGATCGATGACCCTCAGATGCCCGGCCTTATTCCTCTGGTCAAGAGACTCACTCCCAACCGTCCGGTCCTCTATCGATCGCACATTCAAATCCGAAGTGATCTTGTTGCCAAGGAGGGCTCTCCTCAGGCTGACATCTGGAACTACCTCTGGAGCAACATTAAGGAATCGGACATGTTCATCAGTCACCCTATCCCCAAGTTTGTCCCTCACAATGTGCCCCAGGAGAAGGTTGTCTATCTCCCCGCTACCACTGACTGGCTCGATGGTCTCAACAAGCCTATGGCGAAGTGGGATACAGGCTACTACACCCATATCTACAACCAGCAGTGCCGAACACAGCGGATGACGGAACTTGCCTGGCCTACTCGTAATATCTTACTGCATGCCCTTTGTCGTACCTTGGCTGACCTAATCTTGTAGGCAAGTACATCGCCCAGGTCGCTCGATTTGACCCTGCCAAAGGTATTCCCACCGTCATCGACTCGTATGCTGAATTCCGCCGCCGTTGTGAAGAGGCCAATGTTCTCGAGGTTCCCCAGCTTGTTGTGTAAGTTGTATCATGTACATCATACGAACACTCCGCTAATTACAACAGCTGTGGCAACGGCTCCATTGATGACCCCGATGGCGCCATTATCTTTGACCAGACCATGACCCAGCTGGAAGACCACTATCCTCACCTCATCGACGACGTCAGCGTCGTTCGTCTGGATGCCAATGACCAGCTTCTCAACATGGTTATTTCCAATGCACATGTTATTCTTCAGCTGTCGACACGTGAAGGCTTCGAGATCAAGGTCTCGGAGGCTCTCCACGCCGGAGTCCCCGTGATTGTCTCGAACGAAGGTGGCATTCCTCTCCAGGTCAAGGACAAGGTCAACGGTTACCTCGTGACCCCTGGAGACTACAAGACGGTTGCCGGACACCTGATGGATCTGTTCACCGACAGCAACCTTCATACCAAGATGTCGCAGGAAGCCAAGAATGGTGTTAGCGACGAGGTTGGCACTGTTGGCAATGCCCTCGGCTGGTTCTACCTAGCCGCCAAGTGGCAAGAGCTAGGCTCCAACCCTGGTCTTCGCGGCGACGAGAAGTGGGTGAACGATATGGCGCGTGAAGAAGCCGGTTACCCTTACACTGAGCGGGAGAACCGACTACCTCGTCACTACACGGAGCGCAAGAACGACGGCCAGGTCAACGGCGAGTAATCTGGCACATCACAACTTGTCCAGTATTTCTTTTCATAAAAACGTATGTGGTTGAGACGAGAGCAAGAGGACAGATGTCTGCGTGTTTGACATTACAGAGGATTGTTAGAAATAGTGCTCATGACTGAATATGTATTTATGCTTATGAAAATAAAAAAATATTATCCATGCAATGCTTTTATTTATCAATGCTTTTCCATGAAGCGCGAGTGTTTGCACATTGGGCGTCAACTAAGGGCACTAAGAGATGGGATGTTTGCCACGTTCAAAGGGCAGGACCAAAGTGAGGCACCTTCAAACTAATGAACTGGCAGAGGGCGTGTGTTTTCTCTTCCTTTTCTCATTAAGTAGTTATAGAAGTCCTGTGGGCGTAGATGCCTTCGTGGCATGCTTTAGGAAGGTATGCACGGGTTGTTATCGGCTGGCAGGCGAGTATGAGGTCTCCTCGCATCAAGAGGGAAGGAGCGACAAAAGCTCGCCAACAACAGGGTAATCCTCTCAGTGTTCTTCTTTTGTCTCCTTTCCCATCTCCAACGTCCAGTTCCTTGTTCTTTGTCGGCTCTCCCATCGTTTGGCACATCGTCTCTTTGTACAGACTGCCGTCTACCTCTGGATCTCCAGCTTCTGGAGTTTTGCCGAGCGCTCAGCTCCCTGCTCTTCTTCTTTCCATCATCACATCCAAGTTCCTCACATCAAGACATGGATCATGTCTCTCCCAGGCTTGGATGAGTCGGTTCCACCCACGGCTCATGTAGAATCTATAAATCCTGCGCGAGCTCAAATGCTCGCGGAAGTCGCCCAAGAGGAACTTACCAAGCCGCCGGTAGTTGTCAAGGTTGAAGACAATCCCCTACCTCTTGTACTCACCGGTGCCAATCTCGATCTGGTGGGAGATGCGTCCCTACGTGCTTCCCGAAGCTCGCAGGTGCCTCGAGATTCCCAAGATACATCCCAAGGGCAGCCTCAAGGCCCGCGAGTGCTGTCAATTTCTGGGCAGATGACAAGGCTCGAGAGCGTTCCGTTGAAACGCTCCATTAACAGTGTCATCAATGAGGTCAGGAGCAACAGAAAGAAGCGAAAAGTCAAGCAAACCCAGAAATTGTATTACACAGAGGTTCAGTCACTTGGCAAGGGTAGGTAATATACCATGTTGTTGAAGCATATGCTAACATGAATGCAGCCCCTATCCCAGACGAAAACACCAGATATCTCACCTCGCTTCTGCATAACCGAAACTTGACGCTATACTTGCAGCCTGCTATCAAGGTCAAGAAAGGAAGCACACTTGATGCTCCTAAGACGTACAATATGCTCATCTCTCAAGCTGGCTTAGTCCAGCACGAGAACCTGTCCACCCTTAGTTACACTCGAGCACTGCCCTTGTCTCTTCACGACCAGGATATATCTAGCACTCAAGGGCCTATTTCACGCACAGTGGTTGGAGAGCTACTTGAGGATGTCTGGCCTAAGCTGAACAAGAACGAGAAATATCAGTATGCTCGACAGCTTCGCAATATTCTCCACAAGATACGAGCCCCAGGAAAAACTGGTGCAGGTGGTTCCTTTGGGTCAGTTCAATCAGGGCCATACAACCTCCTACAGGACAAGCATCCGGAACATACGTACTATGCTATTCGTACACGCCCGGACCAGAAACATTTTATGGCACTCTTAATGTCGACCTTGTATGAGACGGTGCCCTCTCAGGTTGCGAAAGCTCTGGCGTCGCAATTCCAGATTGACTATCAAACAGTGCTCACGCATGGAGCTCTGTGCCCCAAGAACATTATCGTCTCCAACAACACAATCGCGTGGATCCTGGGTTGGGATTGTGCGGGACACTATCCCGCTTGGTGGGAGTACGTGCGGTTTTTTGAAGCGAGAACCACGGAAGCAAACGGAGATTGGTATGATTATGCAGCTGACATTTTTGAAGATGAGTTTCCAAAGGAGTTGGCAGCATACCAGGGCATAGCGAGATGTCAGCATCCGTAAGGTCAGGGAAAGAATTATATTGTTCCATGTACCAAGGTACCATACGCCTTGGGCTGTTACTATGCCGTCACCCTCTGCATGATACAACCATTGACTGGTCAAGTCGCGGAATTGGAAGGCCATATTGGGACACTAATTGTATTTGACTCTTTACAGATTCATTGATAGAACCTCGGCATACTATACACTCGGTATCTTAAACAAAAACGTGACCAGTGGTTCATTGACATTGGCCGCGTGCAACACAACGCTATTTTGATCTCATCCACCTCAATGGGCTCTGCAACTTCAGCTAACGATTAATAAGTTCAGTTCTCGAATCGCTTGGAAACGGTGTTCCAGTTGATGACGTTCCAGATGGCGCTGAAATACTCGGCCTTGCGGTTCTGGTACTGGAGGTAGTAGGCGTGCTCCCAAGCATCAACACCAAGGAGGGGCTCGAGGGTACCGGTGACAGGGTCCTGGTTGGGTCGAGTGACGATGGACAAGGTGCCAGCGTTCTTGTCCTTGACGAGCCAAGCCCAGCCGGAGCCCTGGATGCCAGCAAGAGTAGCGTTCAACTGCTTCTGGAAGGTCTCGAAAGAGCCAAAGTCGTCGTTGATAGCAGTCAGGAGCTTGCCCTCAGGCTCACCACCGCCGCCCTTGCCCTTGGGAGCGAGGTTCTCCCAGAAGAGGGAGTGGTTGAGGTGACCACCACCGTGGAAGTTGATGAGAGGGGCCTGGGCGGCGGCAGCCTTTACGTCGCCCTTGTGTGTGGCCTCGGCGAGGGCGTCTGTAGCATTGTTGAAACCGGTGACGTAGGTCTGGTGGTGCTTGGAGTGGTGAAGCTCCATGATTTGGCCCGAGATGTAGGGCTCAAGGGCGCCATAGTCGTCTGGCCATGATTAGCTCGCTGGGTGAAGCTTTTGAGTTGGAGGTGGGAGACATACAGGGGAGGTCGGGGAGAGTAGCCTTGTTGCGGACAAAGCTGGTTGTGGCCATGGCGGCAAGGGGAGTCGAGCGTGCGCGCAGGCCAGCGCGGAGGGCGGGAGTGGATCGGAGGAGAGCGGAAGCCATTTTGAAGCTATTCTGGATAGTGATGTTAGTGATATTCAGAGTTGATGTTGATAGAATTGAGTTTAGTCGATGATGATGAAAAAGAAACAAGATGCTTGTAAAGAGACAATTGAAGAGCTGAGCACGTACTGAAGAATGAGATCTTTGATATCTTTGATATAGCTGTAGCTGACTTTGGTAGAATTGACAATGATGTCAAAAAAAGAAGAAGAGAGAAAAGGAGGGGGGAAACTGCCCTGGTTAAAGAAAGCTGAGCTGAGTGGACGGCAATGTCGGATTGCCGAATCGATCGGCATCTGTCTGTAGCTTGGGTCAGCCTGTCGTCATATTTTAGAGGTGGGGAGCTTGGATTTGAGGCTTGTTGAAGATGTGGCTGGTGGGGTATAAGTAAGTAAGTGGCTGTCACGGACATTTTATATAAAGCCGATAGTCCAGAATAACAAGCATCGTTTGTAAACTTTATATGTTTAATGAGTTGGTAGCTCTTTTGCTTAAGGTACTGACTAGGCATGTCGTGTTTAATTTCCCTTTTTCTGTGCTTGGTTGTGAGAGCTACTTAGTGAGCTTCACTCACCAACATCATGATCATGAAGTTCAAATACGGATACAACAGGATAGTCAAGCGAGTGTAACAACACTCTATCTCTGTGATTCGCACATGGCATACGTTGGATTCTACTCTACCTCTAAATCGTCGATTCGATCTCATCCTTGCTATCCACTCCTGTATCAAATCAAGCTCATCTGGTCCAGCGCTTTTTTCCAACGACCATGTTTATTCAACCTTTACTAATCGAAGCTCGGCCTTTTGTGAAATACCGAGCTGCGATACACTACCAGCTTGCTAAGCTGAGAAATAAAGAAGTTACTGGTTTTTCTCCGAAATCCCCGCTGTGCCGATCTCGGATCCCCGAGGTCTTTTTCTTGGCTTGATGCAAAAGAGGGCCTCGTGTTGCTTGTGATGCGAATTGAATGGAATCATCTATGGAATCATCTATGGAATCACATGCTGTCTTAATGAATAGACAATGAAATATCAGTTGCTACAGCCAGTAGTTGGTAAGTGCGTGTACTCCACATTTACAGCATCTTGTGTCAACGGTTTTACTTCAGGGTAAGCAACTCTCCGATTATGTCATCGCAGGCGCGTCTAGACATTTCCAAACCTCTCTACGCGTCTTCCCAACACCACCACTTGACTACCACTCCCAAGCCTAAAGAGCAATCATGTCATACTACGACATAGACGCCATCCTCACGGATGCAGAGGTAACTCTCAACGCCGCTCTACACATCACGACCTCAAAACTCACAATCTCGCAGAAAGTCCCGTGCCAATTCGAAATCGACGTCCCCTACCTCGGCCATCTCGACAACTCCCCCCACGGCCTCAAGGCCTCTACACCGCTGACCCTACCCCTCTGGCTCGCCGAGATGCTCGCTCTCGCATCAACACCAACCTCAAACGCACCCCTAACTCTAAACCTTCCACCGTGCCTCTCCACCCCAGTCCTAGCTGCTCTACGCGCTGATCCCCGCGCCGTCCCGCTCCGCGATCAAAGTCCGCACTTTTACGGCGTTGGAGTACGTATGTTGGATTTATTCGACGAGAGGGATGTAGCGGAGGTGTTGAAGAAGACGTTTGTTGTTCGGGCGGGAGAGGTGGGGTTGCATGCGAGAAAGGCGGATGAGGGTGTTGGAGGAGGGAACGGGGTGGAGTTTTTGAGAGGGTTGGAGGAGTGGGAGAGGGGGTTGTTTAGGAGGGGACATGAGGGTGTTAAGGGGGCGAAGGAGTGGACAGATAAGGTCAAGAAGATGTGATGGATGGAGGAGAAGGAAAAGGATCGAGATACCCATTGAGTTGCCAGAATACCTCTAGGCACTACGCATCCACGACACCGCACATCAATTGCAATGCAGATAGACATACAACTACAATCAAGGCAGGGCAATGCCATCACGGCAACAAAAAAGAGCTTCCAGGGAAAAGCGTGCGTCTTTCAGCACGATCTATTACTGACTCCGACTCCTACGCCTTGAAGCCAGCAGAGGTTCCTATCCATAGGCGAACGGTACTCATCCATTCGCTCAGTAATGTTCCAACCGAACGACAAGCCCAGCACTTCCCATCATGCCCTCAGATAACCAAACCCCAACAATAGTATATCCCCGGCCTCTCGTAAACTCCTTGCCACATGCACCATATCCTTCTAAACCGTAAAGGTAACCAAAAAGCAACGCCTCTTTGTCTCGAGGTTGAACGCTGACCCGCCATTTAACCCGTCCCAAACGGGTACCCCAGAAACAAAAACGCCGTGCTCAAAACCTATCGAAACTCCTTCCTATGTCATGTATAGGAATAAATGCAACCGACTCCTCTTTTCCACTCATGGGAAATCCCAAGTACCGACCCGGTCCAATATATGTCATGGCCACGCGATGAAGCACTTTCGATCGCGACGAGAATAAACGTATAGGTACCACACCGCTCAAGCGGCCGAACCTCTTTGGCCGCCCATCTAGGGTCACCGCCAGTTGAACGTATCCACCAGTTTAGTTTGTCAAGGGACTCGCTGAAAATAAACTAGACAGAAAGTAATCATCGACTCCGTGACGGTAAGAAAATGGAAGTAAGAAAAAAGAATAAAGTGGGAAGAAAGAAACAGCAATCATAATACGAGCTCCCTGAAAATCATTATGTGCGAAGAAGTGTGAAGCAGCACAAGCAAGGTTGGAAGCCTTGCTCGGAAAAGGGTTGTCGTGCTCATTCACCAGAATGGCACCACACCGAGCGCGGGTGTTGGTCAGATGGGCCATTATCGTATCGACTCATCTCTGACTCGGGCTCGGACTCGTTGGATTTTTTTGATGGTTCTCTTTTTGCAATCCTCATCCCTTGAGGCATGAGGTGCTCAAATATGGACTCGACGTTGAGGTCGAAATCAGTGGAGCACATCAACCGGTGGAAACAGGGATACTGTTGATGCAAGAAGATTGAAACTCATCGCCATTGCTCATACTGAAAGGCATTCAAGCAGCCCACAGAGCGTTTTCATTCATGCTCATCTGAGACATGTCGTGAAAGGTCGCTGGGGTGATTGTGTTCGAAGACGAGAGGTTAGAGCCGTAGGCTGAGGTGGCATGCTCTGAGAAGGCATAGTTATCAGGAAGCCCAACAATGGGGGAGCCATTCGAGAAGGGTGAATAACCGAAGTTCCCAGAGGCAGACGAGATGGGAGCTGAGATGCCGAGCTCGCCATTGACACTAGCCATCATGGCAGGATCGGCAGCGCCATCAACAGCAAGGTCATAGCCGGTCTCCATGTTGAACGGGCTCATGCTGCTACCAATGCCCTGGAACATGTCCATCTGGGGAGGCATGCCGGGAGCGTCCATCTCGGCATCAGCCATATCGTCAGATTCATCCTGCTCAGGCATGGGAGAATCATTCACGTCAACTTTGACTTTCTTCTCAACGAACCAAGCCTTGAGCTCGGACATAGGGGGCCAGTCACCACCACCCTTACCGCCACGTTTCTCGTCAGCATGGGCACCCTTCTTGCCGCGGGGAGTCTTGGGCTTGAAGTGAGTGCGTCGAAGATGAGCAGCAGCATTGTAGTAGGCGCCATACTCCTTTCCAGAGATGCATGCTTTGCACTTGGACAAGGGGTTGACAGCCTTAACGTTGGACTCGATGCCGACAGTCGCTGGATCACGGCAGACAAACTTCTTGACAATACCCTCATGCTTGGCGTTGACATGTCGGCGAAGCTCATGGTCACCTCGGAACCCATCAGGATGCTCGGTACATTGGGTGCAGTAGACCTTAGGGTGCTTAGGGCGTTGATAGCTGCTCTTGTTGACGGGGATCTTGACCTCTTTGTTGGCGACAGTCGAGTTGGCCTCAATCTTGGCCAATTCTTCCTTCGGCTTCGGGGCGAGGTGGATCGTCTTGGCAGACTGCAGAACTCGCTCTCTGGCTTCCTTGGCCCGACGCTCAAGATTGGAGGCATTCGATCGAACACTAGACATGCTCGTGTTGGAGCAAGAGCGCTCCATATCGGTGGACTCTGGCGACGCCAACAGCGGGTTTCCGTTGGAGTTGACGTATTGCTGAGCACCTGTAGGGGAAAGATTGGCGCCAAGACCAAATAGGTCATGTTCAGATGTGTACTGCTTGCCGGTAGGGTAGATGTTGGCAGATCCAGGCGAGAGATCGGGGGCAAAGAAGGCATCAGCATGGGACTGAGAGGATTCCATGCGCTCCATGCCAACACCATAGTTGTCGAAAGAGCTGTTTTGGCGAGTAAGAGGGCTCGCGGCCTCGGCAGCAGAAGGGCCAGAGATCATCGATGGGCATGCCGAAGACATGGGGTAGCTGCATGGTCCGTTGGAAGGGACGCTTGAGAATGAATTATCAGGTGCCATGTTGTAGGCAAATCCCGAGAAGGACGAGTCATAATGTTGAGGGGCTTGGGTAGTCTCGGGCCACTGCTTTAGAAAGTCTCCTGGATCCATGCCGATGTTGAGCAGAGGCTGGTTCTCCTGAACGCTAGGGAGTCGATCAGTGCCTTCGAGTGGCAAATTGGCATTCTCGTCTCGAGGAGAGCTGAATCGATCCATGGAACCAGTCAAGGGAGCGATGCGGTTGCCAGTTTGTGAAAAGGGCATCTGCGATTCTGAACGATTTGATACACTGCGGCTCATGGGAAGAGCAGAGCTAGACTGTTGAGAAAAGGCCCGTCTCTCACGCTTGTATGCCTGAAGACCCATATGTCGTTCCTGTATCACATAATTAGAAGATGGAGATGGTGCAAGACTTTAGGGTGTATTACCGTGATGGCAGATTTTATTTGGGTTGGATAGGTCATGGTAGACTTGCTACGAGAGAGACCACTACTTCGTACACTTGAGGCGCCATGGCTTGGTATTTGGTAGCCCGGCTGAGCCAGAGACAAATTTTGAGCGACTTGATCTAAGACTGCGGGATCTCCTCTGAATTGACTTTGCACAAGCTGCTCGAGCTGTGAATTCCGAGCGTTTGCGGCTTCTAGCTGACGTTGTAGCTCCTCGACAGTATTGACGTTGGCTAAATTCATCTTTGTTTGAATGACTTGAAGATGGTTGACAGACGTTTCAGATAGGGCGGGAGAGTCGAAGAAGGGATAACCTGGATATCCGAAGCTGACGAATGATTATGCGATGAGATGGTGGTGTAAGTTGAGGCTGGTGGATGCTGAGCGACAGAGACGCGGAGACTTGGAAAGCGGAAAACTGAGGCGGACTATTGAATGGCAAGTCGAGAATGAGTCCAGAGGCTCAGGATTGTCGCAGGCGAAAGATTAAAAAGTGGAATACTGTATGATATCGGGAGTCGAGAGAGACGACGAAGAAAAAGAAGGTGAATAAGATGCGGATGGGATGGAGGATTAATACGTGAGCCGGGATGGAGAGAACAGGCGGCCCAGTCGTTCTGGATGAGGCTTCCAATCCCCACCCAAGAGAGCAGGGATGTGCAAGTGCAAGGGTGGTCAAGGATGTGGATGGTCAAGGATGGTGGAACTGGAACTGGGCGGTATCTGCGGTGTGTTGCGTTGCGTTGCGTTGCGTTGTGCTGTGTCCAGTGCTTGACGATTTGCAGCCCACCTCTTGGACTGAGACGTGGACGGACAAATTAGGCTTGGCCTGACTGAAAGTGCAGTGTGGTGCAGTATCCGTACAGCGCAGCGCAGCGCAACACAGAATGCCTAACTCTAGGCAGTGGGCGTGTGATGATGATGACGATGTAGCGTGCGTCTTGGTGGTGTGTTTTCGACAAGGAGATTCAGGACAAGCAACAATGTAGGTAGGTAGGTAGGTACTTGGTAGCTAAGGTACTGCTGATGGTGTTGTTTGTTGGGCAGAGTGAGTGACTGAGGTAATAGTGCCCGAATGGCCTGATAAGCAAGACGATCGCAAGTATCTTATCAGATATCAAGAAAACCAAGGAATAATGCACATATGCAAGAACAAGATTCGCGCGATGATGAGACCGTCGCAAAAGAAGCATGTGGAGATGTTCGATGCTGCTGCTCCAACTACTTCTCCTGTTGTTGAGATTGAAACAAAGATGAAAATGGTGAGACAGGATCCAGAGTGGGCCAGTCCAGTATCAGAAGGGAAAGGTCCAGTGGAAAAGAACGCGTGACGACGACATTGACAGCGCGTGGACTTCCCTTCCAGGCGGTCCACCCGCTAGGCCAACGGTCAGTGGCCACTGAAGGTCGCCATTTCCAGGTTCCCCTTACTCTAAAGGATACCGGTCGAAGGTACATTAGACTCCGCATCTCTAATAAAACACCCCTGTCAACCTACGATCCGTCTGTCTCATCCCAAAAAAAGAATCCAACTGGAAGAGCCAACTCACAATCCTTGTCGCTGACGCCCGGTGGATGTGAACGTTGTTTAAGCTGCTGCGATTGGATACTCAGAAGTGTCCCTGGCCTGGTCTGGCTTGCTGCGACCACTACAAACCCTCGTTCTTATTGCGCGTACAGCAATCTATCCACGAGATGCTTTGAAACGGTACATCTGCAGAGGCTGAGCTGCATCAAGCGGTGGGCTGTGTGATTTATTTAGGTGTTACAATTCCAAAATCCAAGCCTGATGTACATTGAATGTTGAGAGAAACGCCCGGAATGTTGAAGTCTAAGACTTCTCCCCACGTTAGACAGACGGGAAGCCGCATATCTTCTGATACCTCACCAGCTTTTAACTGTCGACCGCCATCTTCATTCCCAACGACTACGTAATTTATGGCATGGCATCATCATCATTGCGAGGAAACAAAAAGTGAAAGGAGGTCCCCCTCCAAGGGGCAAGAAGAAGCAATGTGCTACAACACAAACAAGCAGACAACCCCTCGAGTGAAGCCGCATGACGGCATGCCTCCAATCCCAGATACAGGGTATGCAGTGAGGATCGCGAGAAAAAAGCAAAACAGCAAAGACAGGTCAACTTTGTGCGTGTCCTTTCCTGGTCCTCTTCGACATCTCACTCATGGGGAGCTGGAGATGGATCCGATACCAGAAGCGCGATAGAGTACCAAACCGGGTAATTCAATTTGTCCATCATTTACGATATTTTGGGCTCGTGGTGAATAACCTGGCCCATCATGTCATGCGCTAGCCCACTAGATCTTGACCGGCTGCACGTTTTTTGCTAGGTGCTGCTGTCACTTCCCGGAGCGGATACGATATGATACTATAGTTATTTGGTGTTAGATTATTTGAAGATATTCCTACCGGAGCATATTTGATGAACAGAGCCCATCTGGACATACGTGATGCTCCTATATGAGGCCAATGAAATGATCCTTTGTATTTAACTATGCTATTTTCAGCCCTGTAATAGACTCCCAGCAGATTATCCCGTAGGCGAGATCAGCTCCCCCAAGAGCCGGCATGCGGCGGGACGCTGATCACCATTTTCCCTGTCGAGACTGGGTGTTCCACCAGGAACAAAATGAATGTGCCGGCTGTGTGCGGTTTAAGCTGAGAGCCCTTGCTCATGGTATACTGTTGCTTTCCAATGCCATCTCAGCTACTTGAATACCATGTATCATCATCGTTCATCACCAAGCATAGAGCTCTGGCTCCCATCACACCACTCTCTTATTGTTTAAACATACAACACCAGAGCACTCACAACGATGCCATCACTAAAGAATCCCAAAACGTGCTGGTGTCAATATCTAACGGGTGATATCCTTGCACACCACCCACCCTCCACCTCATTTTAGCACCCACCTCTTTACGCAAAACGAGGTAATCAAAGAGACGGGGCATCCCTCGATTGGCTGTCGAGCGTGGTCAGGCAGTCCCACAGCCCATCTCGATTGGCTCCCGCAGTCGCATGGAGTGAGGCGGACGGCACGCGCCATCACTAACAGCTCCCTAACCCAACGTTGGGGCTTTCCTTCGGGAGACTGTGTTACACCCGTTATTCGACTGTATTTAAGCCTACCTAGGAAGGCAGTAAAGGCAGAACAGCCACTTACCCGATTTATAAAAAATCATACCTAAATCTTACGGAGGTTAGTAATTATAAGTTTAAGCCGCTTATCTTTACCGATTTTTATAATTAATTATGAATTTAACTAAGAAAATAAAAATAAAGCTATTTAGAAGTTAATTTTATAGCTAGCTAGGGGTATTTAAGAGTAATAAAATTGTATATTTTTAATAGAAGGGTTAAGGCTAGAGCTTATACCTAAGGCTATAGGGAAAGGGTAAAAAGTCGGCACTAGGGTCTATAGTGAGTAGCTAAGGTGCCCTAGCTGCTATAAGGCCGCCGGATTAAAGTACTAAGGAGCCTCTATATAGCCTCTATAGGGCCTTAAAGGAGGGAATTATAGGGGGTTTAGGGGCTTAAATCTACTGGGGATATACTATATTGCCCTTTTAGCAGCCTATATACGCTATATTGTGTGTAGGATAGCGGGCTGTAAGCCTAGGGAGGGCTGCTGCTATAGTATAGGTAGCGTATATAATTAAGCAGCGCCGGGCGCGGCTAGCTGGCTTAAAAGGGGCCTAAATTATACCTTAATTACATTAAGCCGGGCTATTATTTTATTAGTAATCTCTTTAGAAAATGCTTATATAGGCTAACGTAAGCGGTAAGAATGTATAGAGGGCTGTAAGGAAGCTTATAAGGGGGTAAGTGAGGCTATATGTAAGGCTATATATAAGGATATGCTTAAGAGCGTGCTTAAGGGCGCCTATAAGGCAGCTTATAGTTAAAGAGGAAAGGAAATTACAGTATTTTAAGCTTAGTGGCGGCAAGGGATAATATTAAGGTCTTAAATATAGCGGTAGGGATCAGTTATACTCTATTTTGGTAGTTAGATTCTATAAAACTGTTATAAAAGGAAGGGAAATACTAAGTTAAATTGTAAAAGCTAGTAATTATTGAAATCCTATAACTCTAAGGGCATTAAAACCCTAATGCTATATATAGCGCCGCTAATTTTATAGGGTTAAAGCAGTAAGTAGATTTTATGCTTATAGGGGAGGCTATATTAGGCGTTAAAAGCCGTTAAATAGTCCCCTAGCGGATTTTATATGCCGTTAAGATAAGAGGCTTTTATAAGGCGGTATTAATGCTATATAAGATTAAGGGCTTTCTATAAGATAAAATTAAATACCTTTATAAAGAGGGCAGTATAGTAGTTATTTAGTATTTTATGCTGTTATTTTCCTACTTACTCTTTATAACGGTCCCTAATCTTTACCTTATAGGCTTTAAGGGATTTTATAAGCTTTAGTAGGTTAAGATTTAGATTTATTATAAAGGCTTATATGCTAAAGTAGTTAGCCTTATTTGGCGATATAGTGGTATGCCTAAAGTTGCGATATCGCTTAACGAAGCAGTATGCCTACTATAACCTAATCTTTATATATATGGTCTTAAGATAGATGCGGATTTCTATAGTAAAATAGCAAGTTAGTAGGAATTTAGGAATAAGGGAGATATAGTACCTTACTGTACCTTATATTGCGTGTAAAGGCAGCCCTAAGCGTAGTTAGATTGTGCCTCTATAGAGGCATAAACGACTAACCGCTATAGGTTAAGGAGATAATTAGGGCCTATATGCCCTCTTTTATATATATCTTCCTCTAGAGGCTAGGTAAGGTTGTCGGCAGTCGGTAGCTTATAAGAACGCTTATCTTTAAGCTATTTTAGGCGTATATTAGAGCGAATATTCTTTATAATATGCTACATATAAATCTGCTGCTATATATTTAGAAAGACCTTATAAAAGCCATACTTACTGCTATAGTTATAATTGGTAATAACAATATAGGGGTGAAAATCTTTAATAGGGATAGCCTTATTGGCGCTATTAATATATACGGTCGCTTTGGCGTAAACCCTAGAGAATAGGGCTTTAAGTTACTTAGTAATCTATATAAAATACTTATTATTTTCCTTTTTTAGGGTAAAAGCTATAGGAAATATAGTTTTAAGTCCTATAATGCCTATAATCTTAAATAATAGAAGGTTAAAGCGGTTTAAATTAAACGTTATATTAAGTATTAGAAGCTTACTATACTGTGCCTATATCTTTAAGCCCTAGGCGGGCGTAATAAAGAGGCATTTAAGTCGATTGTCGGTATTATATTGGCATCTATAATAGGTGCCGTTAAGGTTAAGTCACCGCATTAGCGCCTGTATTGCTGTATAGGGACTATGCTCCTTATAGCGTAGCTTATATTAGGCGTTATATATATTATTTTCCGTAATAACTGTATGTAGATAGAAGGCATAAAGACCTATAACAATAAGCCGGGCAGGCATATAAGTACCGCTAGATTAAGTATTAATATACTCTATTATCTCTAATATAAGGCGGCGGTAATATAAATAAATGATATTATCTTAGTTTGCCTTATAGTTATACTTACCGTATAAAATGATAATAAACTATTTATTATCGTTACGCTTTAGATATATAGCTTTAGCCTTAAAAGGATAGTTAGTCTTTAGCCTTAAGCCCGATCTATGGCATTTTATACCGTAAGACTTATATTGCCGACCGTTAAGATTATATATAAGGTTATGCCGATAAGGGAGCTTTATAATAGGGTTATAGTTAGAAGTGCGGCGCTTAATAATAGTATAGCCTTATACCTAGGCCTAGCCGTTAGTATATGCTATTAGGGTATTAATCGTAGGGAAAGGATTGTCTGTTAAGGGAGGGAGTAGCTGCTAGGGCGATTATAAAGGCATTATAACTTTAATAGCCAGTTAGATTTTTAAGGCATATTATACGGAATTACTATAATATTTAGTCTGATATAGATATACCGGGCTAGGTAGAGAGGACGGCTAATAACTATTAAGATAAGAGGTTCTTACTAGCACTATTAAAGTTGCGATACTGCCCTTTAGTATTATAGTTAATTAAAAATGTAGTCAGATTTAACGGTTAGGACGATCTATAAGGAAAGTTAGTAATTTTAGGGTTAAAAAATCCTAGGAAAATTATAAAAATAGACCTTTAGCGGTTTTATAATAAATATTATTAAAAAATATAATAAAAAGCACTCTAAATAATATAAAAGCGTATAGTTTTAGCGATAATAGTATTTTATAAAGTCTTATTAGGTTAAAAATTACAGAATAGTTATAGAGCCTTAAGGCTAAATTTTAAGGAATTAGTTATATAAATTACCTAATTAGGAAATTTTAGTAGGTAATAGGACTAGGTAGGAAAATTTTTTACCTTAGCTATAAGAGGTAAACTAAGGGATTCTGCCTATATATAACTTCTAAGAATAATTAATTTGCTTTTTATAAATTTTTACTAACTTACGTAAGATTTAGGTATATTTTCTTAAAATCTTAATATTATCTANNCCGAAGGAAAGCCCAACGTTGGACGGGTAAAGAGATAATCCTTTGCGGAGCAGAAACCGCGACACCCTCTTCATTAGGTCCCTCTGGTGCTCTTGAAAAAACGAAATAACCTCAATGCGACGGGAACTAGGTGCCCTTGTTTAGTTCAGAGCTCAGATGGTGATCATCTTGATGATTGCGAGGGACTACGTACATCAAGGGTCATCACCGTAGTCTAGACTCTTTGATCTTCATTGCAAGCATCTGCCGATTAACACTACGACGTCTCTGTATGGTCAGAGAAAAGTCCGATTGTGTGTCATGCAGGCAGTTGCAGCGCTTGATTTCTTTCTGACTCAATCTCGGAAAGCTTGGCAATCTTCACCTGGTGCTAGTTCTATCTCTAACACAGGAATAGTAGCAGTGGCAGTCTATTCTGCTACTATGCCGGGAGTAGTTTGTAACTATTGCCATCTATGTGCAACCTTACCATGGTTCCTGTCCGGAAGCTCATCCGGATCAACAACTCAGACTCATAACCCGTCAAAGCACCGTATTGGTGTTTGAAAGACTTGACCCCTTTGAAGTTAGGATATTGGTCCGTCTCAACTCAACACATGAGACTTCCCATTTTGCAAATTCTTTCGACTCCGTTCTCCTTGCGTTGATCATGCAGGCTCAACCCCCGTTTCAACTTGCTATTTCGCAGATCATCTACGAAACTGTTGCACTGATGACTTCGTGACCGTGCGGTCTCTTGCTTCAAACGCCGCGCACGTGCGGCCAAACAACCCAATAGACCCGATTGATGCGTTGGCACCTTTCATGTCGATCCGCGGCTCAGGCTGGGCACGTGCGGCACTATTGCACCCTGATGCAGGTTGTCGACAGTAGAGTTGAGCTGAGCCGCTACGGCTTGGTATGACCTACGAGTACTTTGCATGCAGGCACTTCACTCTTAAGCTCGGCATTAACAGCGCAGTACAACACAGTCCATTCAACAACAAAATACGTACGTGCTTAACTCAGCCTTAACGGGGGTTTGAGAGTTTAACAGTCATCATCAGTGATCGAGTTACTTACACATATTTGAGTTTATTAACTTATTGTGAGCATCCAGGTGTATGTAACTTAGTAGGACCTTTTGTTGCAACTACCCTGCATCTACGACGCTTCTAAGCCGCACAGCCCGTTGTCTTGCGCGTATTTTCGCCGCGACGCTGAAAATAGTCTGATACAACACACATCAGATAGGATATGACAAGGAGACCCTAACTTAGGACATCCAAACAATATCGAACCGTCCCTAGGCGCATGAGTGAGTTCGTCGATGAACCCTAAACAAGCGTCTATCACTAGAGCTGATGCATTGAAATGAACATAACTACTATCTGAGTGTCTGCACAAACTCCTGCCGGCAGTCCGAGCCCTCAGTTTGTGCGTCCATGGTCCAGATTCTGCTCCCAAACAAGACAAGACTATCCACAACCGGGGTCCCCTTGAGAACAGAGCTCAATATCATGCCATGGTGATCATCTAGCGCTGTGCTAGGGCCTTCCCAAAGCATGAAACTACGTCAGAAGTGGCCAGTGTGAGTAAAGGTAATTTCAACTAGGTAGGCCTTCGTTGCAAATTGTCGTCCAAGCTCTGGGCTAGCGGGCCGAGACATGAAACTTCGTGAATCTTGCGAAGAGAAACTTTCAGGAGTTCAGATGAGTTGGCCGTTGAACCATTCATCAAGCCGTGGCAAGATGCCCACATGACATGTGTACGGGCCTGAAATTCTCCTGAATCACTGTGCTTCCGGGAATGAGGATATTTCCAAGAGTGTCTGTATTGACAATTGTTTGGGGTTGACAAAAGCTTTCGCCCCTAAAATGCCAAAACTAAATGATCATTCGGCTCATGCTTGAGCTTGAGTTGCCACATAGGCTGGAGATTGTGGGTTTCGTTTCTGTCTCATTCAACGTGATGTCTGGGCAATGATACTCAAATCAGAGGAAGAGAGATGAGCTGTGATGTAATCGTCAGCAGCTTCAAAATTGGCTCGCTTATTAGTAACTACAAGCAAGTACTTCACTCATTATCGACGGCGTTGCCGACATTCGGCCCCTCTTGATCCCTGAGCTCCGTGTTCTAGTCCGTGAAGAAGTGAAATGGCCGGTGCCAGGACCCTGCGCCGGAAGTGGTCCAGAGGAAGTTGTCGGACCCTTTGATCCAGAGCGGTAAAACAACGGCTAATAAATCAATGTCGGAGATGACAGTCTAGGCCCAAACTCCACAGCTCAGCGCATCATGACACCTCTCCCACTAACGCTTGGCGTCTTGACACTTCCGCGAAGACTTTCTTGAGCTCTATATGAGCTACCTACGGCTCACTACGGCATAATGCGCCGCACCAACTTGATTCTACTGGCCGTGATCCAACTTGTCGGAGCTCGATCTCCGGGTTTCAGCATTCACGAGGATTTGTTGACGTTTCCTCAAGTAAGTTGCCCCTCGCTGGCGATGACGGATTGTATCAATGTCTTGATGCTCAACATTAGTAGTTTGAAGTAGTTTTTGCTGAGCAATACATCTCCGAAAGAGATGCCCATTCACTGCTCGAGAGCCAACATCCAACATACTCGGCTGATTTTGCGCAATCCACACTTGACCAGGTCCGAGAAGTTGATGAGAACGACAATGTAGACGGAGACCAAGGCCAAAATGGCCCATCGCATAGATACGAGCTCATGAAGCTACCTCCCCACGAATACCTTTGCTCTATTCCTATTATACAGCCACCAGAACCTGAGAACAAGACAGCCAATGAGCTAGCCAAGGCCGAGGAAGCTCGTGAACTCAGCCGTGCCACAGCAAGCGGATGGGAACTTCTTTCCCAATTAGAGAATTCATGCCTATACTTTATGTCTGGATGGTGGAGTTACAGCTTTTGCAACAACCGCGAGATCATCCAGTTCCACGCACTCCCATCTATGCCAAACGGTCAACCTCCCAAGCGCGATCCTCACACAGCAGATTATACTCTCGGTCGAGTCCCAGCAATTCCCCCGAATGCTGCATATGAAGCGAAGAAGAATGGCCAGGATCCGCCGCCTCCGGCGGAATTGCAAGTCAAGGGTGACCAGCGGTATCTAGTCCAGCGACTGGAGGGAGGAACAATCTGCGATTTGACAGGCAGAGAGCGTACCATCGAGGTCCAGTATCATTGCGTGCCGGGAATGAAGAGTGACAGGATTGGATGGATTAAGGAGGTCACTATTTGTGCATACCTAATGGTCGTTAACACACCACGTCTTTGCAACGACGTTGCTTTCTTGCCTCCTGAGGAGACCAAAGCGAATCCCATCCAGTGTCAACTCATTGTTGGCGAACACGAAACGACACCTCTTCTGGACCAAGCAGCACCGCTAAAGGAGGCCGAGGCTCAGGAACCGTTGAAGCAGGAGGGCTCGGATATCGAGTCCGAAGATGCGAAGCCTGAAGATGCGGCAAAAGAACCGGTTAACATTGGTGGTGTTATAGTGGGTGCACGTAACGTCTTGTCCGGCGCCGACGAGGCGGGCAAGCCGCCCGCCAAGCTCGCGCCTCCGCGCAGTTACTTCTCCAACTCCGACACAGATGGCGAGCGCTTTATCGAAGTGGTGGCCTCGGGCAAGAGCAAGGAAGACGGCGGCGACGTGAAGCTTCTGGCTTCTGATGAGCTGGAGCGCCTGGAGCTCAAGCCATCCGTAGTAAAGGAAATGACAGAGCGTATGAAAAAGCTGGCAGGAAATTACGGGTGGAAGCTGGAGCTCGTGGAGCTACCAGGCGGTGAAAAGGAGCTGAGAGGTTACATCGACGCGGATGAGGATGAGCTGGCCAAGAACAAGGCGAAGTTGAAGAAGGAGGAAGCCGCGGCCAAGGCCAAGGCCAAGGCGGAGAAGAAAGAGGGAGAGAAGGGCGAAGACGACCAGGAGAAGACTGAGGGGAGTGAGGAGGAGTTCTTCAAGAAGGATGACCTTTAGTCTGGGAGCGGTCTATAGGAATAATTGCACATGTAGACATACAGCGTTTTGAGAATCGTTTTGATTCAGTATTTGATAGCTCAACAGATTTGCCGCTGCTTTCTGTGTGGACGAGTGTGATGATGAGGTTGGATGTCTGGCTTAGAATGCGTTGAAGATGTTTAATCTCTGGCCGTATAACTATCGAAGCAAACTTGTGTTTTTCATTACTATTTGCGCTACCGATATCCTAGATTGATATGAGAAGATTTGATGATACAGGAACAAGTGGCAAGCCATGTAATGACAGTGCTGTGTGTAGTACTCCTAATATCCTTACGATGTCATGGCGAGGTACCAAATGTCCAGAGCAAAGGCCGAAATTCCCTGAACGACAACCATGAGACATCGGATAGTTTCCAAGAAACATTCATGTGTGATTTATGTTCTAACATATAAAGTACTTATTAAAAACGAGCAGTGGTGACTTTGACCTTATATCTACCTCGAAATGGAGATTTGCAGCTTCATGTTGTTTCTGCGAGATGCTCCGTGAAGGCGGGCATTTAGTACTCACAAATGATATGTATGAATCATGTCTTGATTTAAATCATGGCGGGATTATATCGGAGGAGAAAGGAACCATTTACGTTCTTTGATAGTATTGGGTATGACGCTGTAGTGAGAAGCTATTGTTGACAGATGTCCGAGTTGCGTGGAACACACCGAACGGTCTACGGGCACTTTCAAGCACCGTGATCTATTGCGTGTATCGTCTGGTAGGGATTGGAGTTTCTCAAGAAGTCGTTTGTGATCAATATGGAAAAATATTCTCGTAAATAATGCAAATATCTCATTAACAATTTCAGGCAGTTAAAAACTGTGTTCTCCACGAAAGAGCGTTAATGTTTTGTATTTCATCATTGACTTCTTTCATAAAAGCCCAGTTGCATAGGCATATGCTAAAGGATGTGGCTGTAGTTAGGAAGGATATGATTGAGTTTACAATATGTGACCTAGAGAGAAGGAATTGAACATGATACCGCAACCATGTTGGGATGATTGATACATGAAGCCAGTGACAGTGTGCCAAGTAGTCTTCTCGCTACCCCATGGCATGATTGGGTCCAAAGCATTAAATGATCAGTCATAGCAATCTTCAATCAACGCAACCATGATCCCATCTTCACGAAGCCAAGAAGATTGTCCCAGCGATCGCAATGCTTGCGGAAGGATGGCCTCCGGATATTGGCAGACAATTGCGTGGCAACGATTATGGAATGCCACAGTTAGCTTGGTTGTGGTCAATGGCACTTTTACTCTGCGCCATGGCTGTGCGCCATGCCGTTGAACAGAAAGGTGCCCTGAGTTGGTCAGTCGATCAGTCGAATGGCTTGCCCTTGGTATTTTTACTTTGTACTCGTCAATTCTCCAGAGAGCCAGGATGTGGTAGATCTGATAGCGTGACCTCGGCAGCAGTAAAGTGCGCTCCAACCCTCAGCTTTTAACCAGGTCTACCTCAGCCGTGTGGGGATGTTTGCTCTGATACTACCACGGATAGAAAGTCGCATGATACGCGGCATTGGCGGTATGCAAACCTCAGCCGTTAAACAAGAGGTTCCACTTGGCCGCATCCAGAAAAGCAACATCAGCAGAGAGGACAATCAATATGCAACTATGCAACTGGAGTCACATATCGCTTGATACCGGAAGGGAAAAAGGCTAATAACGATGCGGGTTGCCACTGAGGCGCGAGGGTTTCACGTCAAATGGCAGACTACGGGAAAGGCTGAAGTGAGACGACACGCCGCGGGAATCGGAACGAAAATTGGCTCGGACAAGAACTTGCCGAGGGGTCATGTTAGCCGTTTCCGTCAAAGATTTGCTGACTTTTAGAGTTTTACGTGGGTAATTCTGGGGGATTAGGTTGCGATGCGAGGGGAGATGTTTGAAGCCTGATGAAGCTAACTACGGCCGACGCGAACAGATGGAGGGTCGGACTGCGGATAGTTTCTTCTTGGTGGGGAAAAAAAAAATCAGTTTTCTCTACGGAAGACTCTTGTGAGGTTGAAGACGACTTATTACTTGTTAACTGGACTGTAGGCTAGTTGTGAGGGATGAGTGATAAGGGGTAAGAGCATGCATGCTTATAAGACACCCTTGAAAGGTTTCGGCTGCAGGCTGGTTACAACCAGCTAGGACAACTTGAAACAAATATTGGAGGGATGCATATACGTACTCAACGGCGTGACGATCCTACAGGGCCAAGAGAGCCTAGCAAGAACAGACGTTGGTTTCGATGATCCTTGTGTCACACATGAATTGTATGTTTGCTTCCTCATACTCTTCATCGAGCCACCCTGGCCCTGAATAGACCAGCTTTTCCGAAAACCGTCCCCCCCAAAGCAACAACTGATCACATAAATCACACCAAAACCAAGCGCCTGGAGGAGAGAGAGGTGACGACATGGGGGTCTAGGCTTGGTGTGCGTGCCCCTGCTCGGAGCACGGCCCGCACGCCGGCAGCTGGAGCTCTAGGCTCTCCAAGAATGTGGAACTAGACATGATTGGTGGTTAAAGAGTGATGGAGGTGATGGGAGGGGGAGGTAAAGGTTGTTAGTGGAGGGGAGTTTTGAATTGAAGTGGTTGGTTGTGATGGAAGAGGGGGCTTGAATCTTGAGTTTTACTGAGAGGCCGAATACATATTCTATTTGATTGCATGAATTGGATTCCAAGATACTGAGATTACATGGCGATTGGTTTGTGAAAATGGCGTGGTTGTTGATGATATGCACAGGCCAGAGTTTGGCTCTTCGTGCCAGGTCGTTCTATTAATCAAGAACAAAGACTCATCTATGAATTGAGTCTTTGTGAAACTCCCCCACTCTTTAGCCGGACTCACCATCGATTCTTAACTTGAGTATACTAGTATCATCCGCAGATGATAAATTAAAAAGTGAATTTTGTATCATGAAAATTGGTAGAAGTGTTGTAGTAGGTGGTAGCTTATGGATACCTGGCCCGATGTGCTACGTCCTTTAGGTAGGTAGGTACAGTACCATCTGCCCGCCCACTACCGACACTAACAGTAGCGACTGCACCCGCTAATCTTCTGGTGCCTGACGGGCCTGACTGGACCTAAAGCTTATGTGAGGGTCGCGACGCTAATGCGGGGGCCCCTAACACTCCACCCACTCACTGTGCCAGGCATTGGAATGGATTGGCTGGGATTGATGGCAGAAGACGGGAAGGGTTTCCAAGTTTCCAATAAGGTGGTACAGGTACTGTACATGCAGCCAAAAGGATAGACATACCCCAACCTCATTTTCTTTTCCCGTCTCCTTTCTCTGATGATCATCATCGCTACCCAAGACATATTCTCGCCCTTACCTAGATCTTTGAGATTGGTTCAACCTACGAGTTCCCTTGTGTTGTTGATTTTCATCGTGTCTCTTCTTCTCGCTTCCTCCTCCGATATACGTCACCTACATACCCAAGTACTCCCTGCGCCGCAGCGCAACCTTTCTTCTCTCTTCATCTAAACCAAAGACATTCGAGCCCAACCTGCAATTTTCTCCCTCGCGCCGTCATCGCCTTGAATCAGGAAATTATCAATCACAGCTGATACCCATACGATACGGAAACTGTACCTACGCCTTGGTAATTCGCTTCTGCTTCTACAAGCACTTGATCAGCTGTTTCCTCCCACCTCAAACAGGACATCTACAACCGACCGAGCACAAGTTCTTCTAAGCGACCGAGCACAAACCAGAACATCGTTTAATCAATATCTTAACAATCTCGCTTCTTGCGACGACCTGAAAGTTGCGGTACCATTCGCGATGAAGTGAATCAGACCTCTTCGTCGTGATCTGATCTCAAAGACACGCGACCTGTGTCGAAATGCCACAGACAAACCGATTACACCACGCCTGATATCTTGCCCCACGTAATTCAACATCATATTCTACTGCAAGAGGTTCAAGCTGGTCTTTGCCTCTGTACCAACTGTCTCGGGCGACTTTTAGTTTGCAACACCGACAGCTACATTACTTTACCGACAAACTTTGAGACCCAACTGCTTCCAATACATGACACAAACCTCTTGCTTTTCCACCATGGACCGACCCCCTTCACGGTCTTCCTATGGGAGAACCGCCTCTCGATCTTCAACAAGCACCACCAACACGAGAGCCACAATGCATACCGCAAACAGCGGGAACTCACATGCTCCTGCATCGCCCGGCCCTACTCATTCGCAACATTCGCACCGGCTCTACCATGCTACTTGTCAAAGACCATCTAGTGCCGCGCCACGAACAACGACCCGAACGCCTCGCCTAATCAGAGCACCTAGCAGCGAATCTCCACACCAAACTGCCATATCTTCCTTTCTTCAGGAGAAGCTCCAGCAATCGCGCCAGATGGAGAGCGATAAGTCAATATCGTGGTCTCGAGCCAACACAGAAGTCAATTCTTCAGGCGAGTTTAGTCGGAGCCTCGGCTCACCCATTAAGGCTGGGGAGTTTGATGGACACCGACCTCAATCCGCCGTCGGAAGTGAGTCGTCCAAGAAGAAGGGCCTGGGTGTCAAGGATATGGAGCAGGTAGGATTATTGCCTTCGTCACCTCGTCTTACCAGCTAATAACAAAAAAGGTTATATCTTCGCTTCACAAGCAAAATTTTGATCTCAAGTTGGAACTGTATCATAGACGGGAACGACAAACAGCACTGGAGACAAAGGTAGATTCCCTCGAAACGGAAAAGAATCGAGTGGAAGACACGAACCGCCATCTTATGCAAGAGCTGGAGAAACGCGACAAGGCAATTGAGGAAGCGGTTGCTATGATTGTAACCCTCGAGGCAACACTCGAGCAGTACGCTAAAGAGCGTGCTATTGTCGAGCACATCGAAGCTGAAGGACGGTATACGACACATGGATATGACCCGTGCTATGAAGATCCTAGGCCCGACACTCAGTCGCCGGATATCACAAAGCAAACGGAAGGTGGTAAGACCATCAATCGTATGCCAAGTTTCCTATCCGACCGCAGCGAGACTACTGAGAATCTACGAAACGTCTATCTCGGAACTAGGGGCAGTGTTCTCAGTCTTGCACAGGTTCCTGAAGGCTCTGGCGATACTGATAATGGCCGTGTCCCGGCCGCGGGTAGCCCGAGTCTGAGCGTTCTGAGCGAGAGTTCTTTTGTCAGCGTATATGGGTCAAAGGGGTATGAGGACGGCGGCGGTCAAGAAGTGGATGAGCCCCTCTCTCTCGATGGTGTTGGTGGCCTTGCAGCCAAAGCCGGCAGCATCAACCGACCAAAGACAGCTTTTGTTAACCCTCCCACCCCGGCTAACAGATCAGCTCGAGCAAATTCGCTTTCGACTCGACAGCCGCAATTCGAATCTATCAACAACGTCATGGACTTAAGTTCTCCCCCGCAGAAGAGTGAGCGAAACTACCTGTCGAAAAAGGCCGATGAAAGACCACAAAGTCGGGATAAGGACGGATCTGATCTGTTCCCTGGCCGTACCTCTATGTCCCCCAGCCACCGACGTATAAAGGAGGACAAACGAGACTCGCTTCGGAGAGTCCTGACTGATGCGCCTGGTGGTGTTAAGCTGCACGATCACACGCTCCCACCAACACCGGACACTATTTCTACGTCTACACTACGGCGGCTCCAGAATTCTAACGATACGCTGTCTAAGCACTCCGCGATGCGACGGAGTCATAGTGCTCTGTCGGAGGCGTCTGAAAACGACGGAAGTGCGGATAATTATTCGGGTGTTCGACTCGAGCAGCCCCCTATGCGTGCAGTCAAGGCTTCAGCTCAGATCATTGAACTCAACAACAGAGCATACCTCGAGAACCGAGGCAGGTCTATTCAGCGTCCTCGTTCCGCCGACGAAACGACCATATCTCACCGAAAGGGTTGGGACACCGACACAGACGACTCAGATGTCGAATCCCTCGAGTCGAGCATTGATATTTGGATGCGTGAAAGCGTTAAACCTAACAAGAATGGCGGACGCATTTCTCCTGACCTGTTCAGCTTCCCTTCGAATGCTGCTAAGGGCGGCTGGGCGATGGATGCTATGTATGGGTCTGGAAGCGTTCATTCTGGAGGTGCAAGCACAGGTGTTGACCCGGAGAAGATTAGGGATCTGTTTCCAATTCAGCAAGAACTCTTTTCATCCTCACTGCCTCCGCCCCCTCCCAACAGGAGGTCCAGTCTGAACGCTAAGACAGTACCCAGCTCCAAGCCGTCATTGTTGAGTCGGCCGCAGGCCAAACCCAAGGCCTCTAAGTCAGGTCGCAAGAATCGGCACCAAAGGAGGAACAGTGACGATCTTCAGATGAGGGCAGAGGTGCATACGCAAGCGAAGGCAGCTACTGACGACCAAAAGAAGAACCATTATCCGCCCATCACAGGACAGCATGCTGTCCGCAACGGGCTCACAAAACTCTTCCGACGATCTATCGGATCTAGTTCATTGAATAATGTACCACCTCCGACTGCAAGTTCAGACTCTGGGGCTGCTGAACCAACCAACACTGAGTTCCCGAACATTAATGGTGCAGCAGGACTTCCATCATGGATCAGTCGGACGGGTGTGGCCGACGAGGACCGCGAGAGCGCAACACCACCACCGATTATGCGAAATCCTCGCCACGGACGACTTGCCTCGATTGAAGTGGGCATGGCAAACAACTCCATCATGAGTCAGGAACCTACGACGCCGATTATGCCTATGGCACCGGGTCAGATGAATGACAAGGGCACACCGGAGCAGCAAGTAGACAGCCCAAGAACGGTCTCGGGGTCAGGAACCAGGAGGAAATGGCTACCTGCATTTGGTAGAAACAGGCAAGGATAGGAGAATTGGATTCCTCATGGCATAACATTTGCATTTAGAAAATTGTTCAGCAAGGCGTCGGACTGTTCGTACGCACGACAACCAAGGATCGGTAAGGGGGATCACAGGCAGACCTCAACCAGGCGTTGGATTCTATCATTTCCAAAAAGGGCATTTCAGTTTGTTTACGATGGATGGGTTGGGAAGTTCGGTCTTGAGACGTACATGACTATGACAAAACGGGGCGCATACCAGTACAGCTAGTTAGCCATGACAGCTTGGGGCTTGAGAGCGAAGTTAGCTCAAATTGACAGAATCAATTGTATCGATTCAGAATAAGGTAGTGTACCTGTGAAAGAGGTAGTCACTTGGAGCAAAGACATGTCACAGAAGGAGAGTCATTCAATTGAGGTGAAATCAACTTGTATTGACCTTAGGTTTCTGATTTTTCGTTACCCCTTGTTAATCATAGCAGTTCATCATCATCAGGCAACCTGTGCCTCTGTCAATCGCATCATAATTGCCTCCCATATGTTCGGGGTCATCAAACTGTGTCCGAGAAGAAGAGAAAAAGAGCGGATTGCTCCCCTATCCGAGGAGTTCTAAGAAAGAAACGCCATTGTCGCATGAGAATAACAAAGGCTGTTTACTCAAAAGACCAAGATCCCTTGCCACGTCCGACACTGAGATCACCGACGGCCTTCTTGAAAGCAGTGGGAGAAAGGTCGATGTCAAACTCTGGACAGTCTGCACAGCGGTCTACGACAGTGACGGTGGTCTCGCCGGCGTCGCCCTTGACCTTGACGGTCTTGCCGCAGGGGCTGTCAGCGTCGAAGACGGCGGCTGAGACGGCAGCGACCATGTCGCTGTCACCGTGGTTGTCGCCGCAGGCGCCGAGGCCAGGGTGATAGTAGGTGATTTCGCCGGTGGTGCGTGGGTTGAGGGGGGCAGCGAGGGCCAGAGGGAGAGCGAGGAAGATGATCTTGGAGAGCATGGTGGAAACTTGCTGGTTTTGACGGGTGGTCTTCAGAGAGATCGAGAGAGCGCTGCTTCGAGCTGCGTGTTTTGTGGAGAGAGAATGTCCTGCTTTGAGAGACTTGCTTGCGAAGACTTGTAACTGTGGTTCAAGGAGTGGAAGAGTGGTTGAAGTGAACGTTGAAGTTGATGAGGAAAGAAACAAGGTCTCCCTGGAGTGGAATCGAGAGGCGTTCTTATAGTCGAGAACTCGAAGAGAGACAGTGATCCACTGCCTTCACTGCTGCTGCTTGTAATCTCATCCTAAGCACTCTTGTGGTGAAACCCTCACGACATTGCCAAGGGGAATGATCCGATCAACTGGCAACGACACACTGCAGTAGATGCGTGTAGGTTGGTATGTTCTACGGGGTTACTATGGTTTTGTAAAGAATGTAATTGGATTGCGATAGTCTGGGGAGGTCTGTTTCACATATGGTTTTGTTTCATGGGTTGGGAATGTGTCAAAGAGCGCTGTGGCGCTTGCATTGATGGGGAGGGCTTGTACGACTATGTTGACGTTTACACGCGGGGGATAAGAGAGAGGGTTGGCCAGAGGGAGAGAGGGATATGGAAGTGATTGGAGGCTTGATTTCGGATATGGTGACAAGACACCAGGAGCATATGACAAGATGAGAGGATGTTCTCAGCTACAGCGTCCAGTTACCTCGTAGTTTGATGTCTCGATCCATCTCAAGAAACAACTGAATGAGTCTGTTGAGCCCTTGTTTGTGGAGATCGAGTTGTAGTGATCGGCGATATCGAGGGTTTGTGAACAATACAAACATGGCGATCAGGGTCTTGCTATCTGTAGGTAGATATGATGCCCTAGAAAACGTAACGTTACTCATGAGCTGATAGTTGGTCATTTAAAGCTATCGAAGTAAAGAGATGTTTGCTTCGTGATGAACTTTGGTTCGGAAGCTCGGGAGGACTCGTTCACCTCCGGACAAAGACTTGAGCCTGTAGGTTACCTACTGAACGACAAGACTATGTTAGACACTGCAGTTTAGTTAGAAGCTAGATAATACGTACACATCGATGACATTTCTTAACACTAATCGACGCGTGGCCAATGTGCTAGCAATATCTCGAGTCGACAGACACACGCAGTATACGAGCCGAGCATTAGCTAAGTGATCATCAAAGCGACCCCCTCTTCTAGTCATATTGGCTGCATCTCTCTGTCCTCGAATAGCAGACTATGAATCTGATGTTAGCTTCTTCTTGTACACGTCGTAGTGTTGGGTTGAACAAAAGAATCAGACTTGAAGAGTCGTCCAAGCCCTGTTTGCGAGTTGGAATGCGGTGTGAGAAGAGCCTTGATGCTGTTCAACGGCGGGAAAGTCTGGACCATATGTGTTTTAGCGGAAGATGGTCAATATCGACGATCGAAGTTTGTGCTGAGTATTTGAGTATTTGAGTAAGATGTGGTCGGCAGAGAGGTTACCTTTTCAACGAAACCACGCCAAGATAACGCAATTCACATAACTTCATCATAAGATGCCCTGCCACGCGCTGTGTTTTTCTTATAACATGACTTGCTCCGATTAAAACAGTCGGAATTTCTTCTCTTCGTGTTATCGGGAGAGTCTGCATCTGGCTTCGGTTCCTGGCATAAGGAGTCTCCCAAGTTGACGCTGTGCGACCTCGCTGTATGACCAACCCAGCGAACCACGATCAGAATTCTTCCGAGGGGTATTGCTTTGAACTGCAGACGATAGTTAAGTGGGAATTGGTTTGTATGAGCTGAAATGTGAGTGCAGGCTGCGTTCCGTGGGTACTGCGCCGTGAACAAAGCTCAAATTGTTTTCGAATTGTCTTGATGAAGAGCCATCGGAACGAGGAAAAAACAGAGATAAAATATTACCTAATTTATGTAATATCACCACTAAACCTTAAAGAGTCATCATGTTATTGAATAGCACAAGTCCCGGTATCTTATGATGAGTCTACCCATAGAATGCAGTCGTTGGTGTGACAGAATGCTGACATGTGTTGTTGGCAATGGTTGTGCTACGGAGACCGAGTTGGTGTTACATAGTGGAAGGCCTCAGGGGAGGAGACAAGAATCTAGATAATAGAGCACTGTTTGTTTCTATTTATGACCCTGAGGCTGTTCTAACGCCCAGCAATCCGACCGAGACAGCATCAAGGCTGAGTTCGCGAAGTCAACGTTGGTCGCTTGAGAGAATGCACTTGGAGGTTTGATCATGTCGACAATGGAATTTATATCCAAGATAACTCGTGGTTCTGTAGTATCTCCTCATAACAGCAGGTATACACCTTGAAAGCCCTCAACTCTGGCGACGTCGTGAAGTCCGCACCCTGAGCCATGCCTACGGAGCTGAACTGAACTCTACGCCAACCCCTTTTCGCCGCATGTTTGTTCTGCATGTTTCATTTCCACCTCGTAAAGTGACGGTCTCGATATAGATACATAGAAATGATGCGATACAGGGCTACGCACCTCGTATGTGTCGGAGGAAGTGTTTGATCTGATCTTATATAATATAATCTCCCCTAGGGCAGAGACTGTGATTAAACTTCCTTGGAGTCATCGAACAGGTGATTGAATAGAAACAACTCCGATTGCAAAGATGCGGTTCACTCTCAGACTTGTTCTCTTTTGCTTTCAAGCAGTGTTCATCTTTGCAGCACTCCCGGCCAACACATCAACCGCGCTCAACGCTTGCCTCGCCGAAAGAGCAGTTCCATATGTACCTCGGAACTCGACTCAATGGACTCAAGAAGCCAGACCTTACAATCTGCGTTTGTCCTACATTCCTGCAGCCATCGCCATTCCCACAACTATCGAACATATTCAAGATGCAGTCAGGTGTGGAAGCCAACATGGAGTCCGAGTTAGCGCCAAGAGCGGAGGCCATAGCTACGGCTCGTTTGGGTACGGTGGTGAAGATGGACACTTGGTCATCGTCCTGGATGCCATGGACCGGGTGACGCTGAACAAAGATATGAGTTGCAACATCCAGGCTGGTGCTCGACTGGGGCATGTTGCGACTGAGTTGTTCAAACTTAACCAACGAGCTATTCCTCATGGGACATGCCCAGGGTAAGGAGGATTTGTCATGAAGATGCAACTAAGGCTGACAAAGATAGTGTCGGTATTGCTGGCCATGCCCTGCATGGGGGCTACGGTTTCGCATCGCGAACGTATGGCCTTACACTAGATACGTTCATTGGCGCGACCGTTATTCTCGCCAACGGAACCAGGAGATACACAGCGGATTGGAAGATGCCTGAATTGAACTGGGCACTCCGCGGCGCAGGCTCATCCTTTGGCATCGTTGCCGAGCTGGACTTTAGAACTTTCCAGGCACCCGATATGGTCACGCCTTTCAACATTCATCTGGACTGGAGTGAGGATGAAGCAGTTACAGGGCTTTTAGCACTGCAGGACTTTGCCGTAGAGGCACCCAGAGAGCTTAACATGCATGTTTACATGGCGCCGACGGGACAGACTATTCAAGGCGTTTACTATGGGGATAGGGCGGGCTTGAACGCCGCGCTGCAACCACTGCTGGGCGATATTGATGCCCAGATCTCAAATGCGAACACGAGCGGATGGGTTGAGAGCTTGGAGTATTTCGCTGATGGCCAGGAACTTGATCAAAGGCGCCCGTATAACCAGGTGAGTGAGACATACGTCCTCTATGCTCCGTATTAACACCTGTAGCACAATACCTTTTACAGCACGAGCCTCTTTACGAAAGCTCTGACAAGAAACCAAGTTGAGTCACTCGTAAACGCCTTCTGGAACAACATCAACGACCCCAACGCGCGACACACGTGGTATCTGCTCATCGATCTCTTCGGCGGGCCTAACTCAGCCATCACAGAGAGTACGGTGAACAGCGCATTTCCCCATCGCGACAAACTTTTCCTGTACCAATTTTCAGACCGTGGAAATTATACTGCGCATGCAAACAATGGCTTTTCTCTCCTCAAGGGCTTTCGCGAGAGTGTGACGGCGTCGATGGCGGATGGGGATTGGGGCATGTATGCGAATTACCTGGATACGGAGCTGGATAACGAGGAGGCGGTTAGGCTTTACTATGGAGAGAGCTTGGATCGGTTGAAGAGGCTTAAGGCTGAGTATGATCCTAAGGATATGTTTTGGAACCCGCAGGGCATTCGACCGGCTGTGTAGTCGATATAGGATCGCGTTCGGGTTGAGATGGTACCATCACGATGGGAAGCTTACGGCACTGTCTTGTCAGCCAGAGAAACGGCCAAGCAGCTCAATTGTAGGGAAATAGAAGGGGAAATAAGGGCGGATATGACGATGAGAATGGGTTGCGGCAATGCTGCTCCAAGAACCGACGATCCATCTTAGTCCCAAAGATTCAATCCAGCAAGCTGATCCCACGGCGCAGGCTTTCCATCAAGCTCACTTGCCTCGAAATCGCCAACAAGGATACGGAAGCAATCCTCCATAGGCTTTTCGAAATGGCTTAAAGCCGCCTCAAGACTATGAAGCTCCTCCAAGCTTGCATCATCCCAAATCGAAGATGGACCAGGTAAAAACTGCCAGGCCATTGACTTCTTTCCGCTTTCCTTCACCTTGTGCATCTCCCAGCCATGGATCTCACGGATCATCTGCATAATACTTGGATTGGAGTTCAAGTATGCACGTTGACGGGCTCCCCACCACGGAATGGCGGGAACCCAGAGGTGGGCTTGAAAGCCATTGAGGTTGCTACAACCGATCAGTATAAATTTTTAGAGCCGCCATTAGAAACTATACCGTCGTTTTGTGAGTGGAAATTTAATTCCAGAGTAAAACTGCTTTCTAAGCTGGTCTTTACCCTTGAGCTGTACTAGCTTGTTGATGGGCTTGAAAGACTTCAGAGTCTTAGGTCTCGTAATAAGCCAAATGAAGATCTCAATTCGCTCGAAGATGTTTCCATATAGAGTAGGAATTTTTTGTCCACTAATAGTACTGTTAGTATTTTAATTAACGCAATTGATTAGCATAAAGGTACTTACTGCATCTGTTCCCAATCGGCCTGCACTCGAGTAACAACAGTAGAAACACGATTAGGCCGGTTGCTAATAATGCGACACTTGGAATAAAGGATTCGAAGTGCATTAAGAAGGGTGTCTCTCATGGTAGTAAGAGTGATGCCTTCATCCCGCTATTAAAGTTAGAAAAAGATGATACTTAACGACATGTTCTTTACATACCAGAAGTCTTTTTGTAACAACCTGAGCCTTTGCTTTTGGCAGACTGTCATGCTTCGAATTATCAGGAATATCGAAGTTGAGCTTCTCAGCAATTAACTCGAGCTGTTTTACCTCAGCTGGATCAAGGTCATCCATAGATTCCCAATCACTGCTATTGTCATCCTCGAGAATCTCGCCCAGCCTGGGCTGGAGCGATGGATTGTCACTAATTCCAAGGTGGTCGGGGTGCTTCCCATAGGCAATGCTAAATGATCATTAGAGAACCGTAATATAAGATATAAAATCAAGGACCACTTACTATTGAGCCTCATGCTGGTTAAAAGCTGCTGCTTCCAAGGCCTCCTGTGTAGCTGCATCAGCATTTTTATACTCATCGCTTTTGAGTAGCTTTGCCTTGAGCCGCGACCACTGCTGATTAAAGGCCTTTTTGGCATTTTCTTTACGCCGAAGGTCCTCGGGAAGGTTCTCCATACGCGCGCGAGCTTTCTTAGTATGCGGATTTGTAGAAAGCTCATCGGCGGCTTTGCGCTTCTTGCCTGGCCTACCAGGTGGGCGGCCTATCAAGATCAGCATAAGTAAACCACCATATATCCCAGGCTAATACTAACCTCGTGGATTTTCAGTCATTTCGTCATGAATTTAGATGCGCTTTTCAAGGGACTTTGAAAAGTAAAAGTCCGTTGACCAGTGTAACAGAAAATGAGATAAACCACCAAGCAGGTAGAATGAAAGATTAGAAAAAGATTCTTCTTCTTTCGTTAAGAAAGAGGATGTGTTTAGGAGTTGAAGAGAGGAACCAAAGAGTTACATATTTTAAGTACTATAAAACTGGGACTAAGCGTTTCCCGATATGGATGACGCTATGCCCAAGCAGGGAAAGCGTCATAAGTCTTCACGCTCTAATTGGCTCAATCCACACAGTGAATCACGACCTACAACAGAGCCGCAAGTATTAACACCTAATTGATCTCCTTCATCACACAAAGAGAAGAAATGTCAGATCTCCTCTTTTCAATATCCCACTCAGCTCGAGAGCGCCTGTACCGCCTGTATCAAGGGCTTAGCTACCGAAGACGAGATCCATCTTGTTAAAAATGCTAACTGAGACTGCAATCTAGTATGTTTCCTGTTATGTTATTCTGTTGATTATATATGCTACTTCCGGGCCCAGGAGTCACTCCAACAACTGATACCACTAGTATTGCGCCCGCAAAGAAGAAGTCTGCAGCAAAGACTGCTGCGAAGAAGAAAGTGGGAGCTAAGAAAGCTGCACCTCGAGCTAAGCATCGACCTCAGCTTTCCAAGCCTGCTCAGGCTTTTCTTAAGAACGCCAACGCTGGTAATTGCTCTTCTGTATTGATAATTTATACCTATCTAATCTCATTCTAGCTAAGTGGCGCCTCGAGTGGAACCGGCTGTTGTTCACAGTTCCAAACCATGCTTTCGGAAAGACCCTTTTGCCCGTCTTTGCGAAGACATTATGCGTGATAATGTCGACTTTGCTGGGTTCCGAATCCAACCTCAAGCTGTTGCGGTTCTGCAGGAGGTTTGTGAAAGTTTTCTCATTTCTGCCTTTGAAGGTAAGTAGTTTACCCTGTTCATGGCAATTATTTATGCTGATCTATTAGGTATAAATATTCTTTGTCGCCATGCCGGACGGGTTACGACTATGAAGAAGGATTTTACTACCCTTTACCAGGTTATGGGCACTATTCCTACTGCTGAGAACCAGGCTCTTGTCGACATAATTAATAAATCATAAACAGAACATCGTCAGGGATCCTGTATTTCACTAGCATATCCGGGATAAAGAGCAAACTCGAGCTTGGGCTTAGGTTTAAGATGAGGCTTAGGCTCAGCCCGTATTAAACAATTAAAGTAGTCTAAGCAGGAAGTTTCTTAAGTCCAGTCATTTAAAAGGTATTAAGATAGCCGCCTTCATATAAAGATAAGACTAAGTAATTTAAGAACTAAATATAAACCTTATAGAAAGTATAAATTTTTTAATATTATACTTAGTTAAAACCAAGTAAGAGCTATTAATAGTCTTAATTATTATAAAATATATAAATTAAATATGTAAGAGATTTACCTTAGTATAAGAATACTTTTATCCTAGCTATAGATAAAATCTATTAAAATATCTTAAATTGAAGAAGTAATATACTAGAGCTACTATTAGGTTTATAAAATTTTATAATAGGCTAATTACAGATTTTTATTAATTTCAAGTAGAGACGTTGTCGCCAGTGAGAAGCGTATTAGCCCGATTGCGCTGAGAAACCAGAATTGTATATAACAATTGACAAAGGGTATCAAAGTATTTGCTGTCGCTAATATATAATATTGGGTCCCGTGTAACCCCTGCTTGCCTGAAAGACTTGTCCATTATGCCCTGAACTACTTTCAATGATGTGTTGATAAAGATATTAAATATATGTGTCGTCGTGGATCTCGTGTATTAATCCATGTACATCCCCGGGAGCGATTGATACCCTTTGAAATGACCTCGACTCCATGTCCTTGCAAGTGATTATACGTGTTTCAAATCACCTGAGTTGGAATGAGTTTTACGAGGCTGGTACGGAGTATAGTATTGACCGTTGCTGCTAAACTTGGTCGGAAAATGCTTCCCATTACTAGAGCTGGACGACCTTTTGCTGATGACATGGTAATGTAAAGGTCGGTGATTACAGCCATTGATCTTGCGAGGGCTGTCACTCGTAGTGGCGGTGAGTTTCGTCTGTGTGGTTGTTTGGTGGGGGAGGCGTTATAGTTGTAAATGCTGTCGTCTTTGGTGTCGTAGGATAAAGCGTCCTGTTGTGGTTAGTCTCTCAACAATTTCGAGTACATGAGAGCAGAGTACTTACAGTATGGAGTCAGATCGAGAAAGTTCAAGGGTTTCGCCTTGGGTTTCCCGTATGTCCCTGACTGCGCCGATATATTGGTATGAATTTGTTCGACGTGGTGCATCTGAATGGGAATGTCGCTGCCCGTTCTCATGGAAGAATTGTGCTCAATCGATTGGCATTCACGATCCGATGGTTCACGAACGGTGTGCTCGGGTTCGCTGATCATGTTCATGCAATTGCAATCGCCATGCTGTACTAGCAAGAGCAGTTTGTTAAGCACGACGAACTCCATCTTGAGCTTGATGCTATACACGACAGGTTTATACGTCGTCTGAATGACAAAGTGGCTCATGTACTGCGTGGCAATGAGGGTGATGTCGAGGAGGATGACGAGGACGTTGACGATGATGAGGTATCGAATAATCTTGCGCTCCATGGCTTTCTTGACGGCAAATATGGGCTTGAGACCGCGCGACGTCTCCCAGATGTAGAGACCCGATATGATGGTTTCTTGTATGGAGAAACCTGCTAGTTGTATGCGCTCGTAGACGTTGAACGCGCCGAGATAGCGACTTGAGTCTCTGGTGTTGCTGCCGAGGAATAATATCGTAGTAGGAACGTGAAGTATGAAAAAGTTGATGATAATCATCCACAACACCCAGCGCGTTTTCGACCTGTCCTGGACGATGAGATGTAGACGGGAATAAAGCACCACGGATTGACCTGTGACCATGCCATACCAGCCAATGCATGTGAGGACAGAGAGGAGGAGATTCGGGCCCAGACTGTAGTAGCGTAACAAAACGACAATAGAATGCAAGATGATGCCGAGCGTGGCAACGATCATGCTCCAGAAATACAAGCCATCATGTCGCTTGAAGCGGTGAAGGAGCGAAATAAGGATCTCGACACAGTTGTAACAGGCTATGGCGAAAAGGCCGGCAATGGTCATGTCGATGGGCAATGACACAGATATCGGACCCGTCTCCCCAGTCACGTTCCCCTCCGCCATGATTGAGCTTCCGACGGATCTACGACGGTCATTACAAGAGGGAGGAAAAAAAAAAAATTAAATAGAGTAGAGAGAGGGGGGGGGGGGGGGGGGAAAA
>JAJJWN010000037.1:0-109414 GCA_021655885.1 Fusarium abutilonis
AATTATAATAGGCAATAGTGCTTTCTTATAGAGAATATTAACAAAGACTGAATAGTATATCTATCCTATTGCTTATAGGCTAATTACTATATATATTTAAATAGAGTTAGAGGGTAATAATTCTAAGTACCCTTATATTTATATGGATAACGTACTTTAATGACTCTGTGGGTTGTCTGAATTGAGGGTGAGTACTGCCTAAGCCCTACCTGAGGGAAGCTTAAGCTACCCTCTATAAAGCGGCGATGATTTATCGTCGACATTCTCCTTCTAAAACAGTTTCAGTGACAGATTGTAAGGATGATTGGTCTTGTTTGATCTCGGATGATTGTCTATATACTACATCGTCTGCCGTTTTTCTTTGCTTTTTAACTTTCTTAGCGTCTGGCTTGGTCGAAGCTACAAATGAAATCGTGGTGGAAGTTGGTGATGTTGAGGTTCTCACTCATTAAAAGTCGTTCGTTGACTGTGTTGATGTTGGAGAAGGATTTGTGGCTACATGGACTCTATTCAAGTATGTTCTTCATGTTGGCACTGAGTCTGCATTCGACAAGCAATCTGGCGTAGTGGCGGGTATCGGTGTTGCCCCGTCATGGCCCACGGGGATAGAACAACGCACTTCGGATTGCTTACAAATAACTCTGGCCGCGCACATGGCTGACATTCTATCCTACTCAGGTTACAGCTCTTATTACAGTGATGTTTCAGAGCTTGAGCCTACTGACACCATCTTCCATCAAACATACCTCATGGGAGGATACGGCTACAATATCCTAAACAGTCTTACTATCCCATTTGCACTCTCTACACCTCTGCTGCATGTTGCTATTGTCATCTATCACATGACCTTAGTTCTCTGGTTCTGGCGTGGATGGCATGTTTCTAGCTGGAAGAGTTTTGGTCAGATACTTGTGTTAGCACTCCTTCTATCATGGCTCTAAACATTTTTGTCGCGGTATATGTCCCATTCTGATATAAGTGAAGTATGAATCTAATTAATAACGTCATGCTACAAGACGCAACACCATATCCGCGCATTACTATTGAACAAGATCTCCCGCATCAGAACCCAAGCAGCAAAAGTCCTGCAACCCTTTGGCTCTGGGGAGCTACACACTCTATCACCTTGGATGGAACATCTGACCGCAAGTTCTGCTGGCCCTGAAGGAGTAAGCAATACTTATTCCAGTGAATAGACAAGTTCGAGGAGTCGTGCCGAGACAGTCATGAAAGGTTGGCAGGAGCCGCCGAAATTTTGAAGAAGACATGATCCGTGGAAGGCTAGATATGGGATAAACTAGGGTCTAGAAGGGAGCTGGATAGGGCTAACAGAATAATGCATATGTTGGTATCATCGCGGTTACGCACAGGAATGTATGATCAGTATCGTATAGGTGGAACAACGACCTGAGAGTATGCAAAGAACGCCGTTCCCTACCTCCCCCGCTAGTAAATTTCCGACTCCTCATTGTACTTCGCAACTTATATGTTTGACTCTGTCAAGGGCTGAGCAATGCTCCTATAGTAACCACCTAGATCCTCCGACGTCCACTGGCTCGAGGCGAGGGAGATATGCGCATCGGAAAGGCCCTTGTCGAGCTCCTCATCGCTATTGGTCATCGGCTTTGTCTGTAGCTGGTCTCAAGCATCTTCCAATGGTGATACAACATAGTCAATCTGCTGCCTAATAGTGCTAGAATGGAGACAGAAAGTTCTGTCAGTCGAACGCCGCTATCTGTGGTGGCTCTTTCTGGGCCTTTGGGTAGTATTAAGCTCTTCTTGAATGAAGGGCTGATATAGAAAGTAGGGACTCTCCCGGTTTAACGCAAATCTAGTGGGCCGCCGGAGAAGGGAGGGAAGCGATCGGCAAGGAGCTTCTTACTTATGGCGCCAAAGCCGACTTCAAGAACTATCGTGGTCAAACTCCATTAGTAGTAGCCGTTGAGCAGAGAAGACAAGATGTTGTGGAGTTGTTGTAAGGAAAGTGTGGATAAGGTCGAATTTTGGACGGATGGTTGAAGGTTTTGTAACTTCTGACACGAGAGGTTAAACGACATAAACATGCGAACAGCATGCAAACCCATTGAAATGATTGGAAACCATTGATAATTTGAACTAAATATCGCCGTATTGTAATAGGAATCTTCAATATCTGTAATTGTCGTTGGTACAACACGATTCTTTTCTACAACCTCTAAACTTCCTTCAAAACTTCACAGCTCGTCGCGACTCTCAACCTCCCAAGCGCGCCGCGCCCTGAACTGTTCAGGGAACCACTTTGGAGTCTTTCCCGTCGTCATCATCTCAACAAGTGCCTCAGCGCTGCGATATGCCCACGCCATACCATGTCCATTCATACACACGATTGCCCATAGGCCATCTTCAGCTGGAACCTCACCAACTAGGGGGAATTGATCGGGCGTCTCACAAACGATACCCGTCCAGTCTTGGATGACCTTGGTTGACTCTCCCCAGTTCTTATACCCATATACTGTGCGTGCTGCCCCGTGCAGAACGTAGGCAATCTGATCGTTGATAGCGGTGTCATCTGAGATGTTTTGTTCCCTCGTAGGTGACATTTGTGTAGAGCCACCGATGATGATGTTGCCTTCACCCTTTGAGCCTGGCGGTCGAGCTACTATGTAGACATTGCCACTATGCAGATCTGACATACCGCCACTACGTTCGAATACAGGATTGCTTGATGTGTTGGCTTCAGGCTCGAGGGCAGTAACCTGGTTTCTGACGGGCATGGTGAAATTAGTGCTGGCGATACCAGGGTGTAGCGCATTGGTAAATCCGTTGGTAGCCAGCACGACATTCCTGCTCTTGACGTGGCCTCGATTGGTCTTGACCTCCCACTTGGCCCCATCCTGGGCTTTCTTAACCAGCCGATTGAGGCTGAGGGCCATAGTATTGGTCTGCAAGTTGAGTCCTTTGTCCAGGCCATACTCCAACATGGCACAAACGGTGCGATATGGGTTTTGAGTGTGCGCTTTGAATGTTATAGCCCCGACGATTTCTGGCCATCCCCAGTGATCGCGAGCATCTTGGCCCTTCCAGATGGTTCTTTTATTCTTGGGAACATCGTCAGGTCTGCGCTTCTCTAGATCGTTCTGGAACTTTACCACCTCGATAGCCCTTTCGAAGGCCTCTCTTGTCCAGAAGAGATAGCCGCTCTCCACGTCGGTAAAATCACTCGAGACATTGTGTGAGCGTACAAAGTCACGCACATCGTCAACACAGTCCTGCTCCATATTACCAATTCGGAGCGCGTCATCCTCACCGTACTTTTCTGTCCAAGTCTTGACACTGCTGTACGAGCCAGGTCGACAATGACCACCATTGCGACCGGTCGCGCCGGAAGCCGCCGTCCGCGCCTCAAGCATCAGTATTGACAAGCTCGGATCGCGATCTAATAGTTTATGGGCTGTAGCAGCACCTGAGATACCGGACCCAATGATTACATAGTCAAAGGTCTGTGATGTTGGTAGCTCCTTGGTGGTGCGAAGGTTGGCAATGCGATGAGGAGGGTCTTGCCAATAAGACTTGGTGGCGTTGGGCAAAGGTAGGCCAGGAATACGGAGTTGGGGCTCGTTGGGTTCTTCACTTCGTACGATCTGACGAGACTTGGGTGCGACGGCCAAGTTGTACGCTCCAGGCACCAGAGACACACCAAGTGCCACTGCCTGAGACAACCATGAGAACCTCATGATCAAATGTTGGGAAGCCAATTCGACGGGAAAACAAAGATAAAAGAGGTCAGAGGGAGAGGGAGTTGGTCAGTGCAAAAGATGATCCAGCTTGGACTGCCAACAATTTAACAAGAAACCCGTAGGCAGGATGGATTTAGCCTAACGCCATTGCACCCTTTGATAAGACACCCGGAGTTCAAAAGCAGTACCGAATTCCCCTCAAGTGGAGACAATTTGTTGTTGATAAGCGTGCTTAAACAGTCCGTTTGGAGATCTCCAGTATGATATACTAAATGAGGAAAAATATATCCCAGGTTCCCCGCCCTTCCAACGCGGGGTTTACAGAACTAAACCTTCCATACAAGCCACTTTTAGTGCAATAATTAATAGAACAATTATAGTTGTATTAGCTATAGTGGATAAAATGGGTCTAATTGATTGGACTCAATACTGAGCTGGCATGTTATTGCTTGATCTATCCAAGTTTACACGCTTAACAAAGGCAAGATGCATACACAACGGCAGTTGTTGCTGATTATCACCTGGCGAAACCCGCTGTAATGATATGAATTAATGAGGATATAGCTAAGCGATAGCCTGTAAAATAAAGAATAAAGGAAGAAATACTGTAGTGTCCATTAGCAAAATAAAGTAAGGAATAACGGTATAAAAGCAAATACAAGGTATCTATACCTATGTCTTAGTATATGTGTTATCGTGCTGCTTTAAGGATTGTGTGAATAAGGTCGGATTTGGCCTGATAATGGACAGGATCTCGTGACAAGCTTTGTAACTCCTTCGACATGTAAAAAGAAAAAGATACTTTCAGGCAGACACATCACATAGAAGCTTCAACTAGATAGCACCGCATTTGCTAGAATCTCAAAGTTTTAAGAAATTAAATATTCATCAGGAATATCTAGTTAAGATGTTTCCTCTCGTCGGACGAAGGTTTTATGCTTCAGAAACTGACTCGTCTCTCAAGCTAACATCGCTTATGCTACGCTCCAATGACCCCATAGTTTCTGCATGCTGCGGCATCACAACTCGTAGGTACTCAGGAGTAGTCGAATACGTGTTAGAATCGCGTGCTTTTCGCTTGATGCTTTTCTCCTTTAAAGTCCTTCTCACATCATCCCTCATTCTTTTGGCTATGCTCTCTAGAAGTTCGCCATGTGCTTCCATGGATCCATCATCCTCATTTGGGTTAGGAAGTCGCCAGTTCCGGTAGATATTGTAGTGGGATTGTCGAACATCCGGTTTGTTGTCGTCAAGCGCTTCAAAATAGTAATGGCATAGCCGGCAGGTCGGCTTGCTACTGCCGATGTAGCTCCAGCCATTCCAATAACGCTCTGCGCCGAGTTGTCCCGTCTTTGAAAGATAGGCATGCACTAAGACTTCTGCGTGTAGTAAAGGCTTGAAACTTCTTGATATCTGATACGTCTTGATTTTACTGTCAACCTCAAGTGCCTGCAAATCTTGCACAATCTGTAGCAGCTCCGTGGGATCTATCTTGTCTTTGTCTGTTATGTGCTGGACTATTGCGTAGCTTGAGAGGTCTGATTTCTCGATGGGCTTAGGAATGCGTGATCCGGACGGCAACATGGTGATTTCAAAGTCTTGAAACAGCTCTGGCCATCTTCTGGCGATAGCCACCATGGTATCAGCTGCTTGACGATAAGAATGCCATCGACCAAGGAAATGACGAAGTCCGCACCATGGCTCGGATCTTGTCATCTCGCCATCTTTAGCCCTTTCGGATACCAGGCTATGAATTCCGCTTGGCTCCAAGGTATGGATTGCTTTGATCAAAGTCTCACTTTGTCTTATGGCTAGATTTCAAGTCAATACTCATGTTCAGAGCATCAAATACTCAACAAGGTTCACTCACATTCTTGCTCTGCATTTAGGCTTGTAGTGTCAATGGTAAAATTGCAGCTACATGCCAACGACTCCAGGCTCTGTACTAACCGAGAGTCTGCAATGCATTCAGTTGAGATAGCCCAAAGAGGTTCATTGAACAGGTATTAAAACTCACCCTTATCTTCTCCCCGTCTTATACAGCTTTTCAGGCATTCTTGCACCGACCGGGTCAACAGGTCCAGATATTCTTGAAGTCTGGAAACATTGAAAGAGAGGATCAACCAAAGCACACGCTTTCCAAGTGGTGACGGGTTTAAGTTGTCTGGGTTCTCCCCAACAAGATGCAGTAGCCTTTGGACAAAGTCTTTAGTTATATCCAACGCATTTTCGTCTTTCGAGTTTGATCCGAAAACATAATTAGGGCCACTCGTGCCCTTGAGTATCGCAAGGGCGCTGATCGTATCACCACCACGTTCGTTGTCGCATACTTGAGCCATCTTGTTCACAAAGAATTGGAATGCTTGAAAATCGAGCATTGTTTCGTCATAAACTTGTTCAGGTTGTCCTTTGGGCGTATAGTCTGGTAGTTGACCTGTCTCTTGCAAAGCGCACTCGAGAATGATGGGTTCGTATAACAATTGAAGTTGTTGGAGGCTTAGGTCCCCAGAGTGTTTTGGTTGCCACGTCAAAGGTTCAGACATGGCGATATCGAACAGGTGAAGAAGACTATGCAGTCACAAAACCAATTACAACATGTCGTTAGGAGATGAATTGCGCGACTCTGAGGTTAATATATGACAACATGGCTGTGCTGTGACCGACGTAACTGTGCATGAATTGAGTCAACAGCACCTTGGCTTAGCGAATGGTAGAGCGTTGACAATGCCCTCCCACCGAAAATGACATAAGAGGATTATGCATGAAAGCAAATTCAGACTCAAGAGGTAGATGACGTAGAAGAGACCACGATAGACAAGGCTTTACCAAGATCAAACATGTGATGTGGTTCATTTGCTAATTGTGAGACGTTTGTACAGTCAAGGAAAACGATAGCACAATCATGAGGCATATCTAGCTATATTTAATTCACTACGAGGCACAGTTATTGTTTGTTCATATCCAGTCCATCAAGAAATCGGAGATGCCTTGCCATCGTGAAAAATACTACAATGCTTCTGCAAATTGTCTTCTCGGGTGAAAGAACTGGGACAATCAGTGCAGTGATATCTGCCTTCCCTTATCTCCTTCAGACGGTGGGTGTCGATATGCTTTCTCATATATGTTGCCTCAGCCATGTGAATTCCGCAATGTCTACATTCAACCGGTCTGATGTGGGTTTTCAGATGCTTTCTGTTGGAAAGGTCAGTCAGAGCTTTGATGAGTATAGGCTGATCAATCACCTTGCATTAGTGCGATCGGCGGACTGGTGATGACACTTTGGCCAAGTGCAACGTAGAGTTGCATCGACAAACCCTTCCATTGGTGGCATCGGGTGTTCAACATAGTCTTGCTGGGACAAAGACAAGGTATTTGTGGGTTGCAAGATCAAGCTACTTTCTCGTTGATCTGAAACCGAGACTTGATTCTCTTGGGCCGCGAGGTCGTCACTCTATTGAGAATCCGACCTTTCCACTTCAACAGAAGTCATTGCAACACCAGTTGTGATAATCTCTGATCCAGAACTCGGCTCAAGCGATATAGTACGTTGGACTTGCGAATCAACTGAAGAAAAGTTGCCTGGCTCTGTGAGGCAAGGTTATGACAAGGATTATGGGATGATGTCTAAATGCCAACTCACCGCTCTGCAACATGTCCCCAGCGTCCTGGATCTGTGGTAATCCCAAGCAAGAGCTATGAATGGATTGTAAAGACTCCCCGAGCGCATCAGTATTCACTTCAGGCTCATCAAAACCAGTGTCCATGAAAGCAGTAGCTTCGTCGAAATCTGAATGTACGATCATCAATTTTGAAGCTCTATTTTCAATTAATTAAAAACTTACATGACGTAAGATAGAACTCTTCATCTTCATCTTCATCCGCCATCCTCTTGACGAGTCTGTAAGGAATATTTGTCGCTGATCGTTTCTCTTCACAACGTTAAGGAGGCTCGTAGAAGTTGAAAGAGGGGAAAGGGAGGGGTTATTGAACGATGGTCATGAAAGATGGTCATGAACCAAAATCGCTGGATGCTTATTCGCACATCTATGACACTCTTCTGCGGGAGGCCTACCAAAATAGCGAATCTTTCTATCCCCATTGGTCTGGATGATAGTTCTACCAAGACTAACTATCGTAGCTGCGCAGAGTAGAAACTGTTACTTGAAATCAATTTTGCCATTCATAGATCGTAGTTTGGTTCTGAAATTATCGTTTGACCCTTTTGACCGCCCTCCCACCCTCCTGTTCATCTTCTTCCTCCCTTTCTCGGACCTCTCGACAAATACAACACTCCCCCGGTTCTTGGAATTCACGATTCTGGACTCCCATTTCGCACTTGCCATACTTCAACTTCTCTGTGATCTGGTTGCATGTCTCATGAGTTACCCAGGCGTTATATTCCTCCTGACAGGTCGAGCAGACCTTTGCTGTATAAGTTATCCAGCACATCGTGCTTGCAAAGAATATTGGTTACTGCCTTTACAGTACCCATTATATATGGTTCTGAAGTTACCTTGAGTTCTTGACAAACCTTTCGATTTAGTAGTCTGAGTTAGTTCATCAAGAGTGTGGGAGTTCTCGATAGGTATGAAGCAGAATTTGACTCGAAACGCGAGGAAGTTGCTGTTTATATACTAGCTCTCTCTTACTCCTTTATCAGGTGTCTTTTACAGTGAAAGGTGTGTAAGATTCTCGGGGCGGGTGAGTAGCTGACTTAATTATGTAACTTAAGCACATGGGTTTCGGTAGTAAGCCAACTAATCACGCGTAAGTTAAGACACGGGGATATTGCTCAACGTAGTTAATAAGCTTGTCAATTATACCAGCACTGAACGATACGAAGGTCCTCAAAGTCCCAATCAGTCTTGCTAATACACCTGTCTTTGGAACGAGGTCCAAACCCAAGTTTATTTCTTAGCTCCCTCCGCTTGTCTACGCTGCAATTCTTCTTCATGCTCACGACGAGCCTGACATTCAGAACACTCACGCCACTTGTAAGAGACGCGTTTCAGAGGCTCCATATTGCATTCGCCCCATTGTGCAATATGCTGAACATACTTGCAAACTTCTTTCCCGGCGACCGAGTTATGCAGCTTCTTGCAGGTCATGCACTTCTGGTGTATGGTTTCTATTGAACACATTGTGGCTGTAAAGACTTCTTTGAAGTTTATGAGTTTCGTACTGATAGTATGAGAGAATCAATAATTTGCGATATTCTGGTCCGTCAGGCAGGCTTAGATGGGATATGTAGCGAGTTGACCTTGACCTGGGTAGATAAAGATATAGTTAGATGTTACGGCCATATTGGTTTACACCTGTTGTTTTTATCATCGTGGTGGTCATGCTGATTAGAAGACGGTACTTCCAAACGCTTTCAAGAGCAAGCTTTGTTCATGAATAAGAGCAGTTTAGATATTTGGTAAACTGCCAGTTGCAGAGAAACGCTTAAGCGGGTCTGATCTTAGCGCAGCAGTTCCGTGATACAGTAAATGGTTGCTTCATGCAACGCTGGGTCAGAGAGTGCTTGGGTGGCATGGGGTCATGGAGTAGGCGCATCACTAGTAGACTGCATATCTGAACAGTCATGATAGAAAACACAGCTCGTCCATTACTAAGAGAACAAGTCTAAACAAGTTCTTTTTCCCAACTTTTGCTTGATGTACCCATTAAGTCAGGCTCCTATCTATGCCTCTGCGAAACTGACTCGTAAGCAGTAATCCAGATACTGTTTTATGATGGGTTATCGATGACGCGATGCGGTGGGATAATTTGTTGCTCTTTTTTACCTCACGACTCTGATAGACAACAGAGCTGGGATGATTGCGTGATATCGGGCCAACCCCGATAAAAGCTCTCAAAGAGATACAGTCAAACATAAGTTTGCCGACGATGGAGATGACCAAAGATTTCTCCTCCACTATAATTTGTTGGCCTAAAGCCAGGCCTTTCGTATAACAGACTAATAAGAAGTACCTAGTAGTATTAATCTCTCGTCACGCAATTATGCCAAGTAAGACGAAACCTGTCAACGAATTACAGAGATCTAATTATGATAAGCTTAAGTTAGTGTATGTAACCATGTCGAATTTCCCCATCTTGACGCGGAATGTCGGACAATTGGGGTGATAGTCAACATGTCGTATAAATGATCATGTTCGTCGTATGTGTCCCATCTGCAACTCAGTCAAAATGTCGACGCCCTTTGATGAAAAGACCGTCGGCTGCGACAACACGTCGTCGAAGTCCGTAGCATCTGACAGCGTCGTTGCAAGAGACACTGAGACCGATAGCTCCCGAGGCGAAGATCTACCACCCACGACATGGAGGTCATACATCTGGGACACGCTCGACAAATCTCCCAAGGAGCGCAAGTTTCTATTCAAGTTGGACGCTGTTATCCTTACGCTTGCATCTCTTGGTTATTTTATCAAGAACCTCAACCAGATCAACATCAACAATGCTTTCGTCTCGGGTATGAGGGAGGATTTGGAAATGTACGGCAATGAATTCAATATTATGCAAACATTATGGACGGTTGGTTATGTAATTGGAGAAATTCCTAGGTGTGTCGTCGTCTGAATATGGAAGAGACTACTAGTCAACTAACATGCCATAGTAACCTCCTATTGACTAAGATACGTCCTTCGATCTGGATCCCGGCTTGCGAAGTCACCTGGTCCGTCTTGACTATTCTCATGGCGAAGTGTACCAAAGTTGAGGAAATTTACGCCTTGCGCTTCTTCATCGGACTAGCTGAGAGCACCTTCTACCCAGGCATGCAATATGTGATTGGATGTTGGTATCGAAAGGATGAGCTAGCTAAGCGATCATGCATCTTCCATGCAAGTGGTTCCATCGGTATGATGTTTTCAGGATATCTGATGGCTTCAGCCTACCGCCTTGACGGAGTACATGGTTTCCACGGTTGGCAATGGCTCTTCATTATCGATACTGTCATATCATTGCCTATTGCTTTGCTTGGCTTTGCTTTCTTCCCAGACGTGCCCGAAATCTCCCGATCTTGGTGGCTCTCGAAGGAGGATGTTGAACTTGCCAAACATCGCATGACTCTAGAAGGACGAGCCAACCGCGCCCCGTATACGTGGGCAAAGGTCAAGAAGATTTTCTCCAGCTGGCATATCTATCTCTTGACGCTGCTATATATTCTGTTCAACAATGGGTGTGGTGGTTTGGCTCAGCCTGCCTTCCAGTTGTGGCTTAGGGACGAGGGATACAGCGTCACGGATGTCAACACATATCCAACCATTCAGTCGGCAGTCGGAGTTGTTATGACTCTTATTTACGCTTGGTCGTCTGATACGATCTTCAAGGGCGGCAGATGGCAGCCAATCGTGTTCTCTGGCACGATGCTCACCGTCCTTTACGCCAGTCTTGCAGCGTGGAATATCCCCGATGGATGGAAGTGGGCTTGCTTCATCCTTATCGGTCTTGGTGGAGGTATCAGCGGATTGACATTTGCCTGGGCTCACGAGATTTGTAAGGATGATAACGAGGAACGGGCTCTGGTGGTTGGAAGTATGAACGAGATTGCCTACGTTTTCCAAGCTTGGCTACCACTTGTTATCTGGAAGACGACTGAGGCACCACAGTACCCCAAGGGCTACTCTACTATGGTGGCTTTTGCAGTCCTGATGGCTGGTACTGCTGTTTTTATTAGGTTTCTACATAGAAAGGAATTGGTAGCGAAGAAGGCTGCGGTGGCAGTTGGGGAGATCTGAGTGTTAAATACGAAACGCTCTGTAAAGCAAGCTCATTATTCTCCTCCGCAGTTCAATTTGAGCAAAGAAAATCAGAACAACATTTAACGGCTTCATTGCCTTCTTTTTGGAACTTGACTTGTCGCACGAAAACCTCACCATGAACTCCATGAAATAGCATATTTAGCCTGTAGCATATCGATTACCTCCCGTTTTCGAATCGAAGACAGTTCCAGTTTCTAGCTATTAGTCCTTGTAGACTTTCAGCTACCTGTTTTGCATGTATCACTCACACAATTGCTGACAGATAAGACGTCAATCGGCTCTGAGTTGGGATGGCCGAGTTTGTGACATAAATCCTCGATATGGCGTGCTCAAGGGTTCCATCTTTGCCTCCTGTCAACCTGTAAACTGCGAGCTAGCGCACACAATAAGCACACCAGATGGTCTATGGTACGGAAATAAGATAACAAGTGGGAATAGAAAGGCGAGTTATTTTCGAGGGCGTAAGTTGCCGACTTGGTAACGTTGACTTGCTTATATGCCGTAACATTTCTTTGAAAATCTGCACTAGTTCTGATTATTGAAGCCTTGAAGTCTCATGGTTCTTGGAATAACCCTAGCTTCTTGACACACAACATATCTTCGATAACTAATATGAGCCCTTTCCTAACAAACGGACGGTCGCCATCGCCGGAAGAGCCTACCAAGTTTGGCCCGGGGCTCAAAGTGGCTGTTATTGGTGCTGGCGTCAGTGGCATCTGCTCAGCGGCATATCTCCTCAAAGAAGGTGCCGATGTAACTGTATTTGAACGTTCTGGTGCCACATCTGGTGTATGGCAATATGACCATCGAACACCAACAACTACGGCGTATCCGAGCGAGAAGCCCTCTGCTGGTGACTACATAACATCCCTCCCTGGTCAATTCCTGCCAAAGGATACAGAGAAGAACTTCAAGAATAGAACCAACTGTCATCCTCTCGAAATCGACGACTGCGATGCTCTTGAAGTCGCATTCTCGCCTCCAGGCCCTGCATATTTCGGTCTAAGAAATAACGTCCCGACTAGTCTGTTGTATAGCAATCTTGGTCCATGGCCAAGAGATACCGAAGACATAACCGGGCACGATAATATCAAGAGGTATTTGCAAGGACTGAGCAAGGAATTTGGAGTAGACGACGCGACAGTCTTCCACACACGAGTCGAAGATGCCAAGAAGAGTAACGATGGAAGTCATTGGAATCTGCGAACAATAACCCTACTCAAGGGTGATGGACAACCCAAGTTTATCGAGAGAAATTGGAACTTCGATGCCCTTGTAGTAGCGACTGGGCATTACAACCTACCACACATCCCTGATACACCAGGTCTTACTGAATGGAAGACTCACTTTGGCGACGCTGTCATACACACCAAGCAATATCGCAGCCCTGAGCAGTTTACTGGAAAGACGGTACTTGTAATTGGAGGGGGCGCTTCGGCATACGATGTCTGTCGGGAGACGAACGAAACGGCCAAGAAAGTTATTCGGAGTACTAGAGGAGGTGACTTTGATTTACCGCCGGCAATGTTCCCTGAAAATATCGAGCATGTTGGAGCCATTGAGAAATTTGTGTTGGAGAAAGATGAGACGTCAAGGTCTGTCAAGAGTTACATCCTGCTTCGCGACGGCCAGAAACTTGAAGACGTCGATGGCGTTGTTCTGGCTACAGGTTATCTTACGTCCTATCCTTTTATCTCACAATATCATCGTGATGATGTAGCCGCGGATGACGCGACGCGAGATATACTCATCACATCAGAAGGAAGCATGGTACATAACCTCCACAAGGACATCTTCTACACCGAGGATCCAACACTGTCGTTTATTGGAGTCCCTTACTATACTGCCACCTTTTCGCTCTTCGACTTTCAAGCACAGGCATTGGCTCGGGTATTTACAGGAAAGACGAGGCTACCCAGTCGAGATTTGATGAGACAGGGGTATGATGCTCGCGTCGCTAGCAAGGGACGTGGACGGAAGTTTCATAGCTTGGCGGGCGATGGTCAAGAGGTTGAATATGTCAAGAATCTGGTGGACTGGGCCAACTCGAGTCTTGTCGACGATCAGATTGCGCCCTTAATAGGTCATAGCCAAGAATGGCTAGACACTTATAACGCCCAGCGGGAGAAGAGAGGTTTATTGAGGGTAGCAAAGGGTGCTGAGCCTGAGGGGTTATGGGCAAGGCCTAGTGATCTGGAGAAGGCTTAGCTTCATTGAGTCCATACTCTAACTAGATGCTTAACTACCACTCTCTTTTGCAACTAAATTCCAAACGCGTCGTTGCTAGAACAGCTGATTGGGCAGATTGAGCTTACGGACCGGCACAATGAACCACCGAGCTGAAGTGCGGCTGAGAGCAAAGCCAGTCATAGCGCCACGTGAGGAGGCAAGGCATTCTTACTTCCATGATCCAAATCTTATCATTTTCGCAAAGGAAACAAGCAGGATGATATTCTTCCCCTCAGTCAATCATGGATCCAATCTCAGCTCTGAGCTTAGCGGCCAACATCTTCCAAGTCATTAGTTTCACAAATGAAGTTATCACCATCTCAAAGCAGGTCTACGAGGCTGGAGGCACCGCCGACCATTCTTCAATTGAAAAGATTGCCAGTCATGCCCTTTCTACTTCTGAAAATATCACAAAAGAACTTCGCAGTTGTGGACCTGCTCCAGAGGGATCCGACGACTCTGTCCTACTGAGTCTTGGTGATGAAGCAGTGCTTATTGCGCAACAACTGAAACTACTGCTGCAAAAGCTGCAAGAGAAAGGACAGGGCGGGAAACCATGGCACATTTTGAGTCAGACCATTATGACCATGTGGAAAAAGGAAGACATCGAAAAGCTTGAGAAACGCCTGGCAGCGGTACGAGACGAGCTTCAGTTCCATGCTGTCATCCTAATCCAGAAGAAGCTGGACAGCCAATCGCTACGAGTCGAAGATGTCGTTGGCAAGCTAGATCAGCAAGCACAAGCAGTCATTCCTCGGTTGTTTAGCCAGTTTGACGAGATCAAACAGCAAAACGACATCATACTAGAACGCCAGATTCGCAGTGAAGCTGCAGCTCGACAGCGACATCAAGAGCTCATGGGCTTCGTCAGCTCCACTCATCGGCCCAGTAATTCACCAAAGCAACAGAAAAGGGCGAGCCGAGGAGCTTTACAAATCATCATGAACTCACTCACGCCGAGCGAAACAATAATCAGCAACATAAAGGACTCCTTTTTGGTCTCACTGTGGTTCCCTACCATGCAAGACCGAGAAGACATAATTCACGAGGCATACAAGAAAACCTATGAGTGGTTGTTCTGCGATCCCGTCAAAGAGCAAAAACCCTGGGCTAATTTTCGAGAATTTCTAAGCAACGATGCAGATATTTACTGGATCACGGGCAAGGCTGGCTCAGGGAAAAGCACATTGACCAAGTTCGCCATAGAACACGAGGACACAAAGCAGGCTCTGTCGTCATGGGCAGGAGAAATGCGCGTAACATTGGCAAGTTTTTATTTCTACTATAAAGGCACTGCGCTCCAAAAATCCGAGATTGGGGTCTTGAGAGCATTGCTTCATCAGATTCTAACCAAGCGACCGCACTTGATCGAGACTGCATTCCCTGAGCGGTATCAAGGATGCTGTACGCGACAAAAAGGCGAAACATTTGAACCGACTTATGTGGAGCTCAAGAGATCATTAGAAAATGCACTGAAGAGCTGTCCTGAGGAGCGATTTATCATCGTCGTGGACGGACTGGACGAGTACGATGCGGAGAAGGACCAGGTTGGGGAGTTGGTGGATGATTTCAAGTCATTATCGAAATTGGAGAATGTCAAGTTCATCCTTACCAGCCGTCCCTGGGTAGTATTTGAAGAACGTTTTGCTGGCTACCCGCGACTTCGACTTCACGAGCTCACGCTGCCCGATATCAAGAATTATGTCAACGACAAGATTGGGGAACACCCACGTGCTCAGACTATGATGAAGGAGCAAGGCTCTGTCATTAAAGAATTGAAGACAGAGATAGTGGATCATTCATCCGGTGTCTTTCTCTGGGTCTGTCTGGTTGTACGTTCTTTGCTGCTTGGTCTTTCCAATGGCGACTCAGTCGATGAGCTACGAAGTTACTTCCTTGAGCTTCCGACCGACCTCGAGGACCTCTACTTGCATATGTGGAAGAAAATTCCTAAAAGATACCAACCTCAAGTTTCACGTCTCCTTCAGATCCTCAGTGTTGGAACAGCGAAGGGGGCTCGGACAAGTTTGCTTGGCCTAGGATTGTTAGAGGAACTCGACGAGTCGGCAGTTTACACCATTCCCGTCGCACCCCTCACTGAGAAAAAAGCATATGATCTTATGGATTCAATGGAATTACGCATATCCGGTCGATGTCTTGGGCTTATTGAAGTACATCGCACCGAAGGCGGTTGGGTTAAGGGGATACAGAATCCTTTCTCGGACAGCTACCCAAATGGCATGGAAAAGAAAGAAGGAAGCCCGTTTGTGTCGTTTATACACAGAACAGTCTTTGAATTTGTGTCGGATAAGGAAGTTTACGGTAAGTTAAAGGCAGCGGCCACTGGAGGATCTGGAGACGCCTTCACTGCCGAATGCGCGCTTCTTCGCCTTTTGATTCTTCGCATCAAAACATTTCCGCACGACGACCCGAACAACTACGTCATTAGTGGCTCGTCAATTCCCTTGACTCTGGAGACTTTGGCCTACTACGCTTTGGTAACATGTCGGAGCGCCGAGAGAGCGTCAGGGGAGGCTCAGACTCGTCTAATGGCAGAGCTGGATAAAGCCATGACACATCTGTACAAGAATGTGTACAAGTGCTCTGACAAAGGCCACTGGCACAATGGTCTGCGCTTCCGACAACAGACTGAGAACGTAGAGTTAGTAGATGCGTCTCATGATCTACTTTCTCTAGCCGTACGGCAAGGTCTCGTTCTTCATGTTACTGAGGACCCTTCTATCTGCGAGGCGATAAAGTCCAGGACTGGAAGACCTTTGCTGGATTATGCTCTGCGGCCTGGTAGCAAGATGCTTGATTCAACGCAATGTGTCAATCTCGGTCGGTCGTCGGCAATGGTCGAGTTACTTCTCAGCAAGGGAGCGAGTCCCAGCCAGACTTTTGACGGGAAATCCTTGTTTAAGCATTTTATGCTCTGCCTTGAAAAAGAAAACAGATTCTCAGTTCAAACTGTCAAGACGATTGCTTTAGTTTTGGAGAATATGCCGCGATCGGGTGTGGCGAGTAAAGATATCAGGACATTGCACCGATTGCTAAGTGGAATGACATCTAAAGAAGTAATAGCTAAGAGCGCAAAGGGGGACATGCAAGAGTTGAAAGTGAATGTTGATAGAGCGTTGGAGGTTCTAGGCAGGATGAACGAGAAAGGCGCATCAAGATGGAGTTTCTTTCGTCGTCCAAAGAAATAGTTCTTTGTTCATCAAATGAGGTATTGAGCATCGAGGGGCGAGACACATGTGATTCCTTCTTATTGATAAGAAAACATGGGCTGGGCCGATATGGTCATTGCGAACCTTGAGGATATTGAGCTAGCTAATATGAACTTTTCATGCCAGGATCTTGAGGTTCTTGACGGCGTAAGAAGAAGAAAGAGCTAGACGAGTCATCAGGCCAATGATAGAGAGTACAAGCAGAACCCTTCAAGGCTGTAGACAAGCTACCTAGGCAGGAAGGAAGAAACTTGTTCGGAGAAGGCGAGTCGGGTTCTTTGTAAATGCCTCAACATTGCATGCGCAACAGGCAGGGTCTTGCATCGACGCCACTAACAGACTGCGACAGCGTTACATGATGGCTTAACAGTTACAACTGTAAGAATAAGCAAGATAAGGTTAACGATCAAGAACCGTTTGTTAACGGCTCACGCTGTCTATCAAGGTTGCAACGGTGGGTCAACATTAAATCCAGCCTCCTCACGTCGGTGGAAGAAACAAAAAAGATGCTAGTTAAGGCTTTAAGCATATTCTTTACCTTAACGGATTCTAAACGTGGGGACTTGGTCCACACGGTTTTGGCTCTAAAAAGATATAAGCGATGCCAAGATACCTTGATAGTTACCTCGTAGTGGGAACTAAGAACCTGGATAGACAATGGCCTGAGAGAAAACACTACCTAGGTAGGGCAAGGATTTCTTAGTAACGAGGCTATCAGGTATTATTCACTCTTGATTTGCTCGTTTCTTTGATATGACGCCACGGAAAAAGTCATGGTTCCTAGGTACTTTCTAGTCTTGGTTTGGTCTGATTTCTATTGTTGAACCCTGTTAATCGTTGTTCGTTATTCAACCCCCACGACTATCAGGCACAGAACTAGAGGCGAAAAAGACCATCAATTACCACGCAAAAGCTGCAATGGTCCGCTACAACCTTCTTATAAATACCCTGAAACACCTCCTGCATACACTCTTCCCTCCTCAGCCTCTCAGCCTCATCTCAAACTTGAGCCGACAACTCCAAAGACAAGTCTTTCCCGTCCTACAACATTCAAGATGATGTTCAAGTCCACCACCGCGGCCATCCTCCTCTTTGGAGCTGTCACCGCCACTCCCATCTTTGGCCGCCAGGAGCCCACCTCTACCAAGGCTTCTTCCACCCAAGCTACCGGAGCCAGCGATGTCTACGACTGGGCTGAGGGCTGGACCAAGAGCTACCCCATTCATCAGTCTTGCAACTCGACTCTTCGTCGTCAGTTGACTACTGCTCTGGATGAGACTGTTCAGCTGGCTCAGCACGCCAAGGATCATATTCTCCGATATGGCCACAAGTCTGAGTTTGTTCAAAAGTACTTTGGTAACGGCTCGACTTCTCAGCCTATTGGTTGGTATGATCGTGTGATCAACGCAGACAAGACTGGCATGCTGTTCCGATGTGACGACCCTGATAGGAACTGCGCCACTCAAGATGGTGAGTAACAATTAATCCAAACCCGATTGACAAGAAACTAACATGCATCAGCCTGGGCTGGCCACTGGCGAGGTGAGAATGCCACCGAAGAGACCGTCATCTGCCCTCTCTCTTTCGAGATCCGCCGCAACCTCGACTCCGTCTGCGGTCTCGGCTACACCGTCGCCGAATCCATGCTCAACACATTCTGGGCTACTGATCTTCTTCACCGCGTCCTCCACGTCCCCACCATCAGCGAGGAGGTCGTCGACCACTTCGCCGAGGAGTACGTCGATGTCCTCGCCCTCGCCAAGTCCGACCCTTCCAAGAGCGCCATCGACAGCGACACGCTTCAATACTTTGCCATTGACGTCTACGCCTACGACATTGCTGCTCCAGGCGTGGGATGCTCTGGTGAGGTTGACGAGGACGAGGTCGAGGAGAAGGTGACTGCTCCTAGCACCACTGCTTCAGCCGCTGCTAGCGCTACCTCCGATGCTTCTGCATCGTGCCACACCCACGATGACGGTTTTGTTCACTGCACCTAAGAATGATATGATACGGAAAGACTTTTTATTCTAATGACCCCTTTTCGTTGGGTTCAGGAATGGACTTGGATGGAATTCTAGCCTTTTCTCGACAGCGAGCGTCTCGGAAGGAACGTGTACTATTTTACATCTGAATTGGTACATATGGGTAGAAAGTAGACAGTTACGATAAGACGACGCAGCAGCCAACAATGACATAATGATAATACGTCAGCATTCACAGTAATTCATTTCAAGGCTATTATTCAAGTCCAACTACTCATTGACCTGTGATACTACAAACTTTTTCCTCGAGTCATTACTCAACTGAAGAAACAGCCAAACTGTACTCTACTCTCTCTCTGCAAAATTATCCTCCAACAAACGTACACCGTCGAAAACCTTGCCCATGTCAGTCTTCTTGATCACAGCATAATCATGTCGAATCTTCTCCATCAGAACTTTCAAAAACTGCACGGGACTCTTGGTGAAGCCAGATCTGTTAACAACAGTTCCTTTGCTTCCAGGTACAATGAAACCGTCCGGACCAAGAGTAACGGAGTCATCTACGGCGGCCCAAGCTAGACCAAGCGAGTCGCAAACGTGTTTATAATCGTCAAAAGAAGACAGATAGAGCTGCCCGGCAAAAAGATTAAGGTATGCGATGACGTCCTGGGGCGCGTTGTATCTGCGCGACGCGCCAGTCACGCAGTAGAGTTGCAAGTGGTCGAGAGACTGGAAGCCAAGGTTGACCCGAGAAGTTTAGAGATGCAGAGTGACATTGTTAGACGTCTTGATGAATGGAAGAAGCTCTTGAGCTTCAAATGGGCTGATGATCACAAGGCGAAATGGACTACATCCGGTCTTGCTCGTGAGAATCCACTGCACAGGACGCAGAAATGAGTCAGAGTTATTGTTCGGCCCAAAAACTGTCTTGACTGTCTTGCAAAAGTCAACTGTTGCTTGAATACTGTTGGGAAAATGCTCCACGTTGAAAAGGCTGGCGGCCGAGGTATGCTGGAGAGCCTCGAAGGCTGGTTTGATGGCATCATTGAACGCTGTAGAATGGTCTGGGAACGAGCCATTCAATATCCAATCCTTCAGCTGGGGGGTAGTACGGTGAGTTTCTGGCTCGGCCTTGGGCGGCTTCTCGACTTGTCGTTCTTGCTGCGTTTCTGGCGAAAGTTCACGTTCCTGTTCCTCTTGAAGGGAGTATGTGCTTAGTTCAGTCAAGCCAAACTCGTCACATCGAGATCGAAACTCGTCACCCATAGGACCTTTGACTTGGTCTAGAAGGGCGGTCAACTCGGTGTGTCCTTTCTGTGGGCGATGGCGATGATCCAAACTCTGGGCTTCGTCTTCGAGGAAACTATTGGCCCATGTGGAGGCGACACCGACAGGTTCCGGGGATGTTGCATTCTCTGGCCAGAATGTGCTCTGCTTGCTGAAACGGACACCCTGGTTGAGCCAGAGTGGGATGGCTTTGCGTAAGTCGAGGCATGTTTCGGTAATGACCCAGCATAGAACGTCGGACACGGTGATATCGCAGTTGTCGATGTTGTCTTGGCCCTTGAGTTGTATAATCTTCTGTTCGATTTCCCATGGGATGCAGAACTCTACGGTTTGTCCTTTGCCGAGATTTCGCATTCGCATACATGCTATCAAGGCTGTCAGTGACATTCAGATCAATAGATGATTCTCTTACCTTGAACCAATCGATCCTTGGTTAGACCAGCACCCAAAGTGACAACAGCGCGGTAGTTGGCGGGGAGCTTAAGGTCAGTGCCTCGAGTGTGAGCTTCGTCGAGAAAGACGAGACATCGATCCATCTGGTCAGCGAACGGGGACGTCTGAAGCTCCTCAACCTTGCCAGAGCGGTCGACTACAATGATCTCATCTTGTTCGTTATAGCATATCACGGCTTGGGTGCCTTTAGCATCTGGGTAGCAGAAGAGCCACTGCTTGGCAAACTCCAGGTTGTTGAGATCGATGACCTGTGCTCCGACGTCGAGAATCACGCACGGGTTGGGACTCATGTTCGAAACCATGCGAAGAAGCATTTGACTGTCCAAAGTCTATCCTTTCGTGTTTCGTGGCATCAAAGCGATACCGTTCTGTGGCTGGAGCAAGTAGTCGAGCACCAGTGCATCCGTATGTTTCTTCTCAGGGAGATCCAGCTGCTTGATGTCGAGAGGAAGGACATATCGAGAGTCGTTTGTCCCGCTGAATTCGGTCATGGGATTGGTCTTTGTCTTGCCCAGGTCCCAGCCTGACGCCGATAGCTTGTAGGGGAATTCCTTGGACTCTTTGCCGAAAGCGAGGTGATACAGGTAGTAGTCTACCGCAGACTTAGAGAACTGGAGGTACGGGAAAATCTCCGTTAAGCATTGAACACGGTCACGCAGGTTGACGCCTTCGAGAGCTTTGAACGCCGACGGCAGGGTGGGAGCCGTTTTAACCCACTCCTGGTACTCTTATTCGGTATTATCAGACCTAGTAAGCAGGCCAAATGCCACAAAAAGAGCATCATCGTCGAGGCCACTGTAGTAGTAGCTCAGACAGGTAAGCACAATGACCACATCGGGGTAGCTGAATTCGGAACGAGGTGTAGGGTTATCTTTGGCTCGGAAGGGGACGGTGAGCTTAGTCCCTTTCTCTCGAATTGGATCAACACCATAGTTAACCCTCCAGCACTTTTGCCCCAGAGCGAATGTGAGTATACCACCTGCAAAAAGACCTCGAAGGAGTAGGATTTGGCCCTTGGTCGTATCATCCCAGAAGAGGCTATCCTCAACCTTGGAGATTTCAGCAGTCGTAAGATTCCACCGGGTGATGTAATTGTGAATAGCTTCTCTGGTTGATCGACCTTGTCGTGTAATTGGGAATCCAGACATGCCAGTACTGCAGATTGAGTTGGCGAAGCGACCGAGGATCGCCTCGCCGGTCTCGACCTGTAGAAACCGTGTCTTTGGATGCCTCTCACCATGACCATTATCGAACTCAAGAGAGTCTGAGAATTCTGATCTTGCCTTAGCTTCCCGCACGATCTTGGCGATAATTGCAAGGACTTCCTGGATGATAACCCATCTTCCCGGACTGATCTCAATGGATCGTTGGTTTCCAAGAGTGTAGATAAGCTTAAACTTGACGCTAAAGTTTTCGTCGCTCTTATTGACAACTTCTCTCGATGACTGGTTGAAGAATTGACGAGTCTTTATCATTTTTCCAGATGCTCCACCCTTATTACCAAGCTTACATTCCAACTCCATCAACTGAAACGACAACAGATGCTCTGGCTGGACCATCAAGACACCACCCTCCTCCATGCATCTCTTCATCAGCTGATAGATAGAGTCTGCTTGGGCCGTGTCCATGCGGATGTCTCTCGAGAATGGTAACAGATAGACCGGATGGTTAAGTAGGCCAGCTAGCTTAGACACCAGCATCTGGTGTATCTGCTTGGCTTGCGGCTTGGCGATGATTACTCAAACGAGCTTGGATCTATCTCTAAGGGCAGTAGCGACAATTGGGATAATAACAGTAGACTTCCCCTTACCTATATTTAACTATATTACGGCATTCTTATTATCTGGGGGGGGTGATTATCTGTTGTGCAATCTGTTGCTGTACGTCTCTGATTATGATCTCGCTCTCGCATTCCAGCAGCAACCACTCCGGATGGTCTTGGGGATTCCGGGTTATGTGCCCGGTGTTCTTAAATTCTCGTAGAAGATCTGCGTGATTAGATTGGAATCTGAGGAGACGCTTGGCTTGCTGCACGGCGGTGATGGCGACACCGCACTCGACAATAGCCATCCTCCATGAGTCAGACAGATGCGTAGACTGCGACGGTCACAATTGTTGAAGTAACATTAGCGGTACGATGCGTGGAAGATAGCCGGAATCTCGGAGGATGTGCTAAATCCTGTCTGAGACCTTGGGGCCAGAACATCATGTCTTCGAATTGGTGATACCTTCGGACAAGGTATGGTAGATACCCTTAGCGTGGCTCGTGCAATCTTTCAGGTGCTTCTGGAGGAGGGAAGTGTGCTTTGCGAGTTTTCTTCCGCCCAAGTCATGCTCTTCGTACTCCTGCAGACTGGAAAGACTCTGTCGTAGCTCGCGTAGGTAGCGATGTTCATACTGCAATTTGGCCCTCGAGTCGAGATTGTCGATAATTCCTGTCAACTTGCTGCTGGCTCCGGAGTCACGCTTGGTTACTTGAACCAAGCCATCCAACTTCGCGACCTGACCAAGGTCACTTGTCGGAGGCGCGCTGAGAAAGAGATCTTCGATGGATACGAACCATAGAGGTCGGGCTTTGGATGGTGCGATGACCTTTGCGGGTAAAGGATCGAGGGTGAGAACCTGCACTGGTACCTCACTGAGAAGCGCAACGAACTTCTCCAGATACTTCATGAACATCAAGTTTTCGTGTCATACCCTCCACTTCCAACCCAACAAGTCCTCCGCCTTCTCGGTGTACAGGTATATATCAATCTGGGTGTCTGTTGGCTTCTCTGGAGTCTCAGAGGGCTATTGACGCATAATAGCGTTCCTGAATGCCTGGACAGCCTTTGACTTGTTCTCATTGTGCTGCCTACGACGCCGTTCCAATGTTTTCTTGCCCGTTTCATTCAAGAAAGCTGGTAGAGATGCTTCTGGACACGCGTTGATAGGTTTTGCCGCCTGATTCGCCAGCTGCGTAATCTCGCCGGCCTCAGCCTTGTATCCCTTGGACAGATCGTAGATATTTGGAGGAGCTAATGGCGCCGTTGAGATTGTAGAGGATTGAGCAAGCATCAAGAATGCATGGGTAATCTGAGGATAATTGTGCTCTGAATACGATATTGTGGCGAGCCAGACCATCCGCTCAAACTTGTTCAGCCATTTCTGCTGTTTCTGAAATGCGTAGTGTAGCTGACACCAATGGGACCTGAGAAGCTCATATGGAGTCTCTAGCCATCTCGAATCGTAGTGCATCGAACTCCTATGGGGCGCTTGTCGGGCCACAACTAACTTGCTATGGTTCAATATGTTGTACGGGACGATAGCGAAATTGGGGTCAACTTTTTGCAGGGCAGTGTTATGTCCATGGAAGATCCGGAAGGCCATGTCTGTGGCGCGGGCTGTTTGGTCCGACTTCTGTCCACAATCCCTTGCTTTGTACTTAACATCGTGCCTAGACGTGAACTTCTCGGCGCCAAAGCCGACAGCGTGCTCCCGAGAAGCTCTGGAAATGGCGCACTCGATAAGCGGAAGACATATGCGTTAAGGGTACTCCAGTACCTTGTACTTAAGATATAGGAAGCTGACTTCGCGAGACCTAGCAAGAATCTCTTGAGTGATGGTGTAGAAGCGATCATCCTGTGACAGAAACTGTAGATCGGAATCCCAATTGACTGCTTGCATGACCTTCTCATGCTTGGGATAGAAGCATCGGGATCGTGACAGTTTGGAGATCCATGCTAACCTCTCATAGGCTGTGTCGGTCATTGCGGACGGCGCTCGGACTGACGCCGATGTCAGAATCTCAATGGCTTCCTCGGTTCCTGTGCGTCTGAGAAATGGGTTAGGGAGGCAGAAAGACGTGAGGGCGTGGACGTAGGCCAGGAAGAGCTTGCTCTCAACCTTTGTATTGGCGACTAGTCGAGAGAGGAGATCGTCAATCGTGTAAGCTTGGACCCTAAATGCAGTGCCATGGGTCACAGTGATGGCGATGTGTCTCTCCTGGCGAGTGAAAATCTTCGTCTTGTATTGAAGCTTGCCCTCGGGGATAATGACCATCCTGTTTGATGAGTCTCGGTTACTACGCAATACCAGTTTACTGTTAAGTCCCACCAGCGTGCCGATAGACTGGTCCGTATCGATCTGCATATTTCGAAACCGGCGAGACTTGATAGTCGACTCGCCCGATCTAAGATGGAACTCGAGCTGTAAACCTGGGATGTGAATGTCGAGACCATTGTCTTTGGTCGAATATATCAAATGAATGCCAAGCGAAGCCTACAAAGGCTTAAGGATCTTCGCAATTCGGTCAGCTAGCTTACTTCTAGGATTGACAAGGTATGTCTGGGCGCGGCGGAGGGCCCAGTGTCTGCCGTCTCGTTCAAAACGCCAGTTGTCGGGATTCTTTGTGGCCCAAAGGCTACTGAGCTTGCAGAACTCAATTCCTGTGGTATCCTTATGGTGCCAGTGGACGAAGTCGTTGGTGAATCGATTAGGCACAGACCCTTCCAGTGTTCTTGGCGGAACAAGGTTCATCGTCGAGCCATTCTTGAACAGTCGCACTAGAAGGTCATTCCGTTGCATGCCAAAGTGAACTGCATAACCTTGAAAGAATTTCGTGGCGCTGAACCTCATTCCCGCAAGGTCACTTGGCATGATGTCCAGGATCATGGATCCGAAGAGCCTCTTATAGTCGTCGTGTAACTCATACTGGCGAGTTAAACGTGCCAATGGCGAGCCGTTGATCAGGAGCTCACCTGTGAGAAAGCTCAAATGTACAGTCCTTTGACCAGATGTCGTTTCAAGCCAATAGCATGCTGCAGAGGCTAGAGACGATTTGGTTGTCCGACAGTAATCAGGCCAATTTCGTCGAATGGCGAGATCAACGCAGTTATTCCTCTTTGAGACGACTTCTTCAAGCATAATAGGCCGACTGCGATGAAGTGTTTGTCGGACTCTTTCGCGCATGATGCCATGGAGGGGATTTTGGGAGGCGGTGTTCCCACTCGAGCTGTTAAGGATGGTTAGAGAAGCTTCGACAAGAATGGACGCCTGTTGCGCGTCGGAGAGAACCTGTCTCAGGAACTTTTTGTCTATGTTCAATGTCTCTATGCATATCATCGCAATGTTGAGAGCCGTCTCGAAGAACTCCCCTCGCTGCACATCGTCACTTGTGTCTTGTACCTTGGTGATCAATCTCATCAGCCACTTGTGCGAGATGTCGCGACAATGACTAAGTTGATCAAGAATCCTTTGAGACAAAACTGGATCAGCAAGTGATAGTAGTCGAGTTGCTAGAACTGTGAAAGAGTACAAAGCTCTGTGAGATTCCCAGCTCTTTTCAACCCTTGCAATACACTGAGAGAGACTCAAGCATCTTGCGAACAAATTCTGCGTCGGAAAGTCATTTGTGTTTCGCGCAAGACCCCCAAATACGGATGTGAGTAGGGTCCAGCCTGTAGACTCATTTGCAACAGAAATATAGCTATCTCTGTCTTATTGAAGTCAACTGTGGGACTAGCGAGCTCCCGTAATGTGTTCAACCATGAGAGACGGTAACCGGATGGCAAGACAGCTAAGGCTTTGTATTCTCCTAAGGACATGTAGTCCGGGCAGTTGAATTGACTCGCGATCACTTGGTTGGGAGTCTCGCCTGCCGGTCGATTCCATGCGCGGACAAGGAAAGGCTTTAACGCTTGAGCATAAGCAGGGAGTTTGAAGGTATACCTGTCAGTGACGGCTGTAGATGCATTAAACTCTGAGATGAAACTATGCGTTTTACGGTCGAAATACTTGAGTTTTAGGCCGTTGTTGAGATAAATGTCCGAGACGTTGCAATAGGCGACTGCCCTTTTGCGTCGATGAGTGACAACATGAGGCTTTGCTTCCGACAACAGATGCACCCCGCTTGCGGTAAAGGAACCTTATCCTTTCAGGCCTATGTATGTTTCTAAAGAATAAGCAGATTCAGGGGCGTCTCTATCAGATCTGTAATCAAGCACGTCGTTGACGAGATAGAATGTAAGGTCGCGCCATGCTGAAAAGGGACCAGGAACATTGAGTTTAAAAACGGTAGCTTTGGCTTTGAGATCGTCGGAATGTAGTGGCCATTCGTGCACTCCGATGCTGAGGTTATTTGCTTGTGTTTTAAGCGAGCAGCGATTGCAAAACGGGTCGTGCTCGGAGGTCTGAAGACCTAGTTCAGTTCGAGAGACGTAGGTGCAATTTGCCTTGTTGTGTTTCTGTATCAGGTCGTTGTACTCGGCTTTGCGAATATCAAACTCTTTGATCTTGGCGTCCTTGTCTGCTTGAGCCTTTTCCTCTATTTTTGCTTTTTTGGCCTCGAGGTCGGGAGAATCTTCAAAATGCCTGACGGGGAATGAGTTCCTGTCGCCGAAGGAGGGAAACACTGATGGTTTTGGATTGACCTTGGCAGCTTTTTTTAGATTCCTGAGGTAGGTCTCCAATCGATGCAGCCTTGCCATGTAAGCCTTTGATTGTAGCAAAAGTGCTTGCTAGATCTCAATAGGGACTTCTGCATCATATTGCGCCAACATGGGATGAGCATGGACCGCGGCTTTATCGGTGGCGACCCAAAGCTCTCCGATTGTCAGAAGCATACGCGATGTAGCTTCTAGCTGGTTCGAAAACCAAGTCGCTGCAGCCGAATGATAGCTCTCAAGCAGAGTCTTCAATCCAGAGCATGAAAGATCTTCGTGTGCATACACCTTGATCCACCCTTCAAGATGTTCTTGAACCCAGGACTCGACCATTACAAGATGAAACGACTTGTATCCGGTATCAACTGGGATTTTCAGCGACAGGAGGCTGTCTGCGGGAAATTGCGAGACACACGCCGTTGGACTAAATGACAACAGCCCAACGTTGTTACTGCGTTGATTGATTGATGCAACAAAGTCATCCACCTGTGGAATATAAAAGTGTACATTGTCCTTCATGTCAGTCGTGGACAAGGCCTGAAGATCAAACTGTATCTCTGCATCCTTGCAAATGTTTGTCCACCTTTCACTCAACAACTGAGGCAGACGTGACAGTCGTCTGAATAATCTGAAGCCACTTCTCGTCGCGGAGACTCTCAAGCTTGCAAAGCCGTCTTAAAATCTTGGTCATCATGCTGTGAAGTAACTCGCTTGGAGATGGCGTGCTGGCCGCAGAGCTGAGAGCCTGAGCCATTAGATACACCATGAAGCGCTTGTAGACATCGTCGGAACCCCCTGCAAGGCGGGTCATGGTGAGTTGCACGCCGACACGAATGAGAAGCCAGACTGGAGATCGTCTCCATGGCAACTTGGCGCTGGCATAGCTGATTTCTTCACGAGTGTTCTTCGATATACCGATGACCTTGACTGGCTTCCCTGCGCCACGAAGGATGCTTGTCAGCAGTTCGGTGACGAGACGTGGGTCGGTTGTATCGCGTTCCTCATCATGAACCTGGTTTGCCTTCTTGGTCTTTTGCTAAGTCTCCGAGATAGTTTGATGAGACATCTTGACGATGGTGTTTGTCAGCGCTTCCTGAAAGTCGGCATTCTGGAAGTCGGTTTGAGACATCTCGGTCGCTGTGGCAGGGAACTGGCGGATTAGGCGTTCTTTCGTGGTCATGACAGCTTCGTTCTTTGGAGATATCTCGAATGTCTCGAAACAGAATGAGTCGTCGGTCTTGCGAATGATCAATCCAGTATTCTGCGCGGTGATATGAAAGAGAGCGACCGGGTCTAGAAAGTACGCTATTATTGGGAGACAATAAAAGGACTTGGGCAAATAGTTACTGTCTAATGAAAGCTTTTTTAAGACAGCCTGAACACCCTCCTATCTCAGATAGCCTTTGATGTCTATCACCTCTTGCATGTTTTTCAACATTGAGGTAGCAGTCTGGACAGCTACAGCATCATTGGTACACGTCTCTGCAGCGAAGCGCTGGAGAGAGTGTACAACAAAGCCGATGAGAAAATTGGTCTTCATCACGCTATCATCGCAGCCTGGAATCTTTGGGGGCAGAAACAGGTGGTGGAAAAGATAGTGAATCTGTGCCTCGGTTCCGATGAAACTTGCCATGATGGCAGAGTGTCCGGGCAGAGACGGAGTGTTGCGAGTGTGTTGGTTTCAGAGTTTCGGATATCTGAGGGATGGAGATATGAGAAGAAAGAAAGCAAGAATGGATTTGGTGTTGATGATGAAGTTTGTTTGCTCGCTTCACCGCCATCGCACGGTTAACAGCTTGCGATGCCAGAATTTGCTTCACTTGCTACACCAGCTCCACTTCATCAGTTCCTTAGCCAGTGAAAGTGTAGCACCAGAGATTGATGGCACTGACTAGCACTGACTGGTAAATTAACCATCTGGTCGGCCTCTTGCAGGGATAAGAGTTGGCGATTCAAGTCAGGAGGTGAATACCAAGCATTCTGGTATGACGCTTGAAGGTTTTCAAACTCATTGCGATTCTTTCACATACAGCTGATTGTGTGACATCTGCGACGGTAAATTATGTGTGCGTAACAAAGTAGGAATAACACTTTTATTGGCATTCTATTTCGACATAGGTGGATCGGAATGAACTTGAGTTGTTGGACTTGAGATTCGCCGTCCAAAAGTACAGGGCGTCAGGTTCCGGAAGGGCAGCTTTTCCCACAGTGACATTTTGGTACAGTATCTCTACAGTGCGCAAGAGCGGACTTCGAGGCCAATAGACTTTCCGAATGGGACCCATACAGTGTGCCAGGCTGACATGGGTCTAGAGCTGTACACTAGCCGATGGCAACCATACAATCAGAGTGAGAAGAGCAACCATTCAAAATGAGTGCTATAACCATCGTCTGTCATTAATGCAACTTTGCGAAGCTACTTTCAAGCAGTCAAAATAAGTTGAGGGGTCTAATCAGATCGAGATGCAATCCGGCTGTGGCAACGTACTTGTGCGTACTGACCCTTACAAGTCGTAACACCTTGTTGCCACACCTCATGGCTGGTGTACCGCTCTAGACCTCTCTGACCCCTGCAAGTTTGTTCTCTCTGGTTGCATATTGGGATGACCTTCCTGTACTATGATTTTCTTCCAATGAATCTTTCACCACGTTGATGCCAAAATGCAATTCATAAAAAGGGACCATTTTGACGTGATGTCAGACTTGAAATAGATCAAGTACCGTTCTTAGGTGAAGGCTACTGGTCACCCCCTCAGCCCGGTGAGGCATTTCACACCCTTTAACAGCAGCGCTCAACCAGCTTGAATTCAGAGATGTACCTTCAATTGATTTTTCGTTCTACTTTTTGCATCTCACTCGTACGACTGATATCTTTCAATTTAATTTCCACTTTAACCTCGGCAGGCGAATATTCGTTGGACGAGGAAATGTCGTTGAAAGCAGGTCCTTGAGACTGGAGAGATCATCGCAGACGATATCTCGGACCTAAAAGCCCTTCCCCTGTTTTAGCGTGTCCCAAACCCCCGACAACTGTGTTCAACTCCAAGTGAATACTGTAGGTTGAAACGGTTAGCGGCAATAGCTTAAATTGACGTCCGTTGAGGCACTCGCGGAACCACATTTCCGTGACCACGGCAGGTCCAGTACAAGACAGAATACGTCACATCACATCAGCACGTAAGTAAGATGATGATGTCTGGACAGCACAGCGTGGCATCATGATGGGCCAACCGAGTTGGCTCGAGCACATACTCGTAAAGGAGACAACCAATTACGCTTCGTAGATTACCTCATCTCGTTTACTCCCACGGTCAGTACTGCAATGCACCGTTGGAAAGTGGCTTGATCTACCACCTCACAACTCAGCACATGCGAATAAATAGAAAGATAAGACACGCAGCCCCATCCGCCCAACCTTGACCTTTCGCACCACTTCTCTGCTTTCGCGACTTTTTATCACTTGCTTTTACTGTGTCAGAACCAAGGGCCATGGCATTAAAGCAAAATGGTCGCGCTCATCTGAGCAGCGACATTGAATTCATCCAAACTCCGACTGCCCCGAGCGACACCATCGCGACCGGCAAAAATCCCGGTGTCCCATTATCCAACGCAAGCCTTGCGCGCCTCTTTTCGTTCTCTACAAATCCTAATTAACTGAACTCTTAGTCACCCGCCATCAAAAACGCACCTCTCCCCGCCGACGGCCCCGGATACGAACAATGGTCCAACCTCTTCCTCGCAGCGGCTCTATACGGAGTCCCCCAGTGGCTTGCCTGGAAGCTGGGTGGCGGCTTCAAAACAGCGCTTTTCTTGGCGATATTTACAACTGTTCCAGCTCTGATTGTCATTTGGACATTCATGTCGAAATTGAGTCCGCGCCTCAACGATAACGTGAAATTACCCGGTCGCCCGGTTGAGTTCTACCTCTCCTTCAAAAGCGAACGACATCAGGCTCGCTGGAACGGACGACACAAGATACCGATGAACAAATTCTTTGAGCTTTATTTCACTGGTCAAGTCGATCTCAACGCCGATGCGCTCGAGGTTTTCGAGTATCGCCACGATTGGGCGACTTTTAATTTTACCACCGAGACATTCCGCTACCTTTTGTTCAACTTCTTCCCCGACGTCATCCTCCATCTCCGCTCCCAGGACGAAGAGCAAGTCCGAGAGAATTACGACAGCGGGAATGACCACTACGCGTGGTTCCTGGGTCCTCGTATGATATACACATCCGGCATTATTTCCGACCCCACCCGCGAAGAGACACTCGAAGAAATGCAAGACAACAAACTCGCCATCGTCTGCGAAAAGATCGGGCTCAAAGAGGGAGAAACAGTCTTGGACATTGGATGCGGCTGGGGCACACTCGCAAAATTCGCCAGCGTGAATTACGGCGCCAAAGTCATGGGTGTTACACTTGCGCGCAATCAGGTTGAATGGGGTAATGATGGCCTTCGAAAAGCTGGTGTTCCCGAGGAGCAGAGTCAGCTTTTGTGTTGCGATTACCGTGATATTCCCGAGATCAAGTTCAACAAGATTACGCAGCTTGAAATGGCAGAACATGTTGGTGTTCGACGACTCACGGGCTTTTTCAGACAATGCTATGATATGTTGGAGGACGATGGCGCCATGTACGTCCAGCTGTCGGGTTTGCGAAAGGCGTGGCAGTACGAGGACTTTATCTGGGGACTTTTTCTTAACAAGTACATCTTCCCTGGTGCGGATGCTTCGACACCGTTGTCTTTCTATGTTGGCTGTCTCGAGAGTGCTGGATTTGAAATCAAGAGGTAAGTTACAAAATCGTTAGAAGTGAATGTTTCTGACATGGTCCAGTGTTGATACTGTTGGTGTTCACTACTCTGGCACACTTTGGCGATGGTACAGAAACTGGTTAGGGAACGCCGGAAAGGTCAAGGCCAAATACGGCGTACGCTGGTACCGGGTAAGTACCTATCAAAACCCAATTCCTTTTGGTGAAATGCTAACCCTTCTAGATCTGGGAGATCTTCCTGGCTTATTCAACCATCGCTTCGCGTCAAGGCTCTGCCACCTGTTTCCAAATCGTCGTAATCAAGAACCTCAACTCAACACAGCGGATCGACGGTGTTTACTCTCAGTATGGACTTCATGGTGCTCTTGCGGCTGCCAAAGCTGCTGGAAAGGCCGTTTTGCCCAAGTGATTTGGTGTTTATGCAGGGTAGTGATGACAGATTCTTTCGCGTCATCTGCTGCCATGTTTGATCTTCAATTGTGCCCTCGTGTAGTGGTTTGAAACTGATTGCACCCAGCGGCTATGAGCGTGTTTTGATTTGGACAGAGAAGAGGTTATGGGGGAAATGCATCGAAACGGTGACAGCACCAGCAGTGCGTGATTGGGGAAATTGTGACATTTATCGACATTAAAAGGACATGCTTCTCGGGCAGAAGCAGGACATGGTGGGATGGGGGAAAACAGGCAATCATTTGTGGAATGGAGACCGGGCTTGTTGGTAAAATTATAAGCTTACTAACGGATTAGGTGTAAATGCTAAAAATCAAGCTGTATTACTTATAATTACTATTATTGATATATTCAACATGTTGATACTCCGTGAGATGTCCATCCTTCTCCTGTTTTCCTAATATTAATTTTCACTACCTTTTCAATCGTACCCTAGCCTTTAAGCCTCCCAGCCATGCACCATCCCAACAAACTTTTCCAACTGCGTACCCTCAGTCGCCCACGTCGTCAACAACCTCACAACCGCCTCATCATCCCGCCTCTTCTCCCAAACATAGAACCCAAAATGTCCCTGTAGCACTTTGATCAACCCCAGCGGCAACACCGCAAACACCTGATTCGTCTCGGTCGCAGCATACACCGAGAACCCCGCCTCTGCAATTCCGCTCGATAACGTCTCTGCCGCGAGGTTGGCCTTGCGCGCGAGATCAAAGTATAGGTCGTTTTCGAAAAGCTCGGCGAACTGAGCACCTATCACGCGACCTTTGGCAAGCAGGGAGCCGTGCTGTTTGACGTAGAATTCGAATTCGGAGGAGAGGTGAGTGTCTTTGACTATGACTGCTTCACCGAGAAGAGCGCCGTTTTTTGTGCCGCCGATCCAGAAAATATCGGTCAATTCTAGGATATCGGGTAATGTCATGTCATTGGCTTTGGAAGCAAGAGCTGTGCCGATACGAGCTCCGTCGAGAAATAGGATAAGCTGATTCCTTTCGCAAACTCGTTTGATAGCAGCGAGTTCAGCCTTGGTATATATTGTTCCAATCTCGGTTGCATTCGAGATATACACCAACCGTGGCTTCGCCATGTGTGGGAAATGCCAATTATCATCCAACGCACGCTCAATCGCCTCTGGTGTCAATTTCCCATTCTGCGGCGCAACATTGATGATTTTATGACCACTGGCTTCCACTGCGCCTGTTTCTCTTGTGACGATGTGCCCGGAACTCGCAGCAATGACAGCCTCATGGGGTCGAAGACATGCAGCGATAGAAATGGCGTTGGCGGATGTTCCGCTGGGGACGAAAAAGACGCCGACATCTTGGCAACCCAGATGACGACGGATTCTTTGTCGCGCGAGATCGCAGTACGTGTCGCCTCCGTAGCCGGGTTCTTGGGTTGTGTTACTGGTGATCAGAGCTTTGAGAAGGGCTGGGTGGGCTCCTTCGCTATAGTCGTCCATGAAGCTGTAGCGTAGCGTTGGGGATATTTGCGAAGGCATTTTAATGAACATTGAGGTGCAAAGGCTGTAGGATAGTCGAGCTGGAATAACAAGTTGTTATTTCTATATAGACTATACAATCTCCACTGACTGGTCAACTGATGCAGTTGTTACTAAGGGGATTGTTAGTCAATCCGTCGTAGTGGGTCCTTGCTCAACATTCAATGACACCTCGCAAAGTTTGTCAAAGTCAAAGCGTCAGAAACACCGTATTCATGCCCTAGAAGAAGTGTCTTGGTCGAATCAGACGAGGGCTAAGATGCGGGGGACATTGAAATTGTGTTGGCAGCATCCAGCGAAAAATCAATAAAGCTCCGATATGTCTCGACCGTGGATGGGTCAAGCGGTTTTGGGTATGTAAGAATCTTTTGGTTCTCTGGCTTGAGAGGCATTCCAGTTGCTGTGAGATCACTGGTCTGGTCCCACAGCTCGGGATATTTTTCAAAGAATGCTGGGTCAATCTTGTAGTAGCCTGCTCCTTTGTCCATGTTTAATTTGTTGAATGCCGCACGGGCATAAGCCGGAGATGAGAATAAAGTGTGGATATCCGGCGCCGGGAGGACGGCAATTGTATTTTCGGTCTCGGATGCGGTCGAGGACATGGTGTTGATGAGGTCTGTGACCCGAACGTATACTATAACTTGCGGGGCTCCAAGGATAAGGTCTGACATGAGCGCTTCCACGACATAGCCTGTCACGGCATCGCAGAATATTTGGTCGATATGTGGATTTGCGGCATGACAATGTATCAGTTGGTCTCGAATTGATGGAAAAGGGATCCAGTCTATGATCTTTGGGTGGGGGTTCTCCTTCTGTGTCGTTGTCGGTCGATACCGCGGATGCAGTTTATTAAAAGTGGTTGATGAAGGGTACAATTGCCATGCTGTAAGTTCGATGATGTGGTAAAAGCGCGTCTTTGCATACCAAGCCATGACATCTGGACGAGTTATGCTGTTAAACATGGATAGAACCATGAGTACTGGTTGATAAACACTACATATGTCAGCCAGAGCCAAAGATGAATTGTAGGTCAGGATTAACCTCTGCACGGTATGATTGCCTTCTGGAACGAATCCAAAACTATTCAATTTATTCTTGAGCATGCGTTGAAGAACTTGGATGTGATCCGAGAACGGCGAGTTGGTAAATGAATAATCCTTTCCTAGAACCATGCTCGACTCTTCTGTTGCAGTAACGGCATTGAGGTAGGGCTGCATCCCCATTTGGTATTCATAACTCCAAATGTTAGGTATTTGTGAATAAAAAGGGTTTGTGCCAGTGACGTTGATCAGTTCTGACGACGTAGAACCGCTATCTACTGCTGGAGCTGTTTATATATTAGCAGTCGATTACCCAGATTGGTGAGAGTGATAGGAAATACTCACCAGGCACACAAGGTGGGGGTAAAGAAGTATCAAGATTCAGAACCCCAGGATCAAAGAACTCTAATCCCGTAGACGGAAATGACGAGGCCGAATGCGAATGCTGCTGCGTCGGGTTATGGTAATAGCTGTCTGTCGTTTGCTCAATAGAACCACTCTCTCCCTCAAGATCATCTCCCCCGTCAGAATCATCCCTCTTTGCCGTATTATCAAGCGTCTTGGCCACCGAGTCATTCAACAACTGCACCGAAGCCAGCATCCTCGACATCTTTGACTGCACATCAATAAGCTGCTGTCGGAGTATCCGGTTTTCCTTCTGCAGCATCTCTACCCGCTCACTATCCGGCCTTTGGTCCACATTGACGCGATTTCGTAATTCTCTGATACATTCTGCCTGTCTGCGACGAAACGCACGCTGGGAAAGCCGATTACGAAGTTTTCTACTAGAGTTAGCGACGGATTTAACACTGTATTGTATGGGAGGGGTAATATTCACTTTCTTTCTTGCTCGCTGAGCGGAGGGTTTTTGTCATCAAGTTGAAAAGCCTTGGGGGATGCCATGGCGTCTAGGATCTTCTTCTCGGTGTACGGTGTCCAGCTGAACAAGGCGGTTCGATTGACCGAGGTCGGGGAACAGATGTTTTCACTGGAGATTGCAAGTCTGACCCTTCGCGGACGGGCTGATACGGCTACTTTCGGCAAACAAATGGATGTTGCATGGCACAAAAAGTTAGTTCAACACACCTGAGTACGCAGAACAAATAGGGGCAACTGTGATTGGCCACTGTCTAGGAAACTGTATTCAATTACCCTAGAAACCCAGTCAATTGTAATAATAGAATTAATACAATAGAAATAAAAAGAATAGTAAGGGCATCTTTGGTAGTATATAGTTTATAGGTTATCCCGGGTTATATTGTCAAATACTATAACCGGCAATTTCTTTTTTTTTTTTTTTGGTTATGATAAGAAAACACTTGTGAAAACACAGTAAGCATCTTGTAGGCCGTTTCAAAAGAGGGTTATCTATCTAGGCCCTTGTCCTCATGAGCCATCAGCATATGGGCTACACTCCCTCCAGTACCAGTATCCAAACCACATTACACGTCAATCAAGCCGTGTTGAACGTCTTCTCAGCTCGCTCAATGATAGGCAGAGGCTTGGCAATCTTCTTGCGAAGAATGTGTTGCTTGATAAAGTAGGGGAGCCAGACTCGGGTCTCGTAAGAGATGAACTGGCTTGTCGGAACAGAAAAGACCTCTTGAGACGATATTAACATCAGCTTTCATGTCTTGGTGTGGTACTACTTACGGTCAAGTTCCTCTAGGGTGAGCTGCTTAGTCTCTCGGACAAAGAAAAAGATCATGGCCCACGCCATCAAATTGAGTCCAGCGTAGAAACCGACTGTGTATAGATCAGCAAATGCCAAGGCAGGTTATTTTGAGAGCACGTACAGGCTCCAGTGGGAGTCATGGCAGCAGTCATGCGTGGGAACGTAAGACCGAGAATCCCAGCTATGTAAATTTTGTCAGCAAGAGACACATTATATGTCTAGATGTTGGAGGTTTCACCAAAAGTGTTGTTGATGCATACAGCCCAGGCCATGCCCTGCTCTCGCTGAATGGTAGGGAAAACCTCAGCAGAATATTGAAAAGCGACGGGACCTTCGCCGAGGGAGTACGCGATGGTAAAAAGGTACACAAACCTAAAGGGTAAGTAAAGGTGCGTGAAGCGCCGGACATGGCCTACTTACAGAACGACTGGTCCGATTTGTGCACCTCGACTACCGCTATCGTTGAGGAGCGACAGACCGGCTGCAAGCAAAAAGACACACATGAAGGGGAAAGTCTGGACATTTGATCAGTCATAGTGACGCGAATGTTGGTCTTGTTTGATTTACAATAAGACACAGAGTTCTTCGACCCTTGGTGTCGATGAGGAACAAAGTAGGGATAGTGGCAATGACCTGAATGGCACCGTATCCGAGAGAGGCATAAAGGGCCTGGACTGGTGTGTAGCCGGCATTGACGAATATGGTGGAGCTGTAGAAAGAAATAACTGGAAGAGTCAGTTTTGAGATGAGAGTTGAGATGAACAATTGACTCACTATTGATACCACACATCTGCTGGGCAATCATAACAGTTGAAGCACCGTAATTCGCGCGCCTAATTCTAGGCACAGCAAAACAATCCCACAAACGCTGGAAATACCCAGCACCACGGGCAACAGTCAGTTCCTCTTCATAAATAATCCACGAATAATAAAAGTCCCTCGCGGCGATGATAGGATGCGCTCGGAGTCGCTGCATAGATCGAAAGCCTTTGGCATGTTTCCCATGCTTCATGAGCCAACGCGGCGACTCTGGGCAAAAGAAGATTCCAAGACCAAGGAGAAGAGATGGGATAAACGCTGATCCGAGCTGAAGTCGCCACGAAATATCGCCCGTATCTTTGACGATGACGTTGGCGCAGAAGCCTAGGAAGATGCCGACGACGACCCATAGTTGCCAGAACATGACGAGGGCACCGCGAATGCGAGCGGGTGCCATCTCGGCTGAGTAGATGGGGACAGTGGCATTCTTTGCGCCGATGCCAATGCCCATTACGAAGCGTACAGCAAAGAGCTCCTGCCATGACTGTGTGAAGCCCGAGGCGATGGGAGTGGCAGTGAGACAGCAGGCTGTGATGAAGATTTCACCTCTTCGGCCGAACAAGTGGTTGAGGGGATCGACGATGAATGCGCCGCTGGATCGTGTCAGCTCTGATGTTCTGGGGATGTGACATGGTGTTGACGTACAGAAGTCCAGCAGTCAAGAAAATGATAGAATTGACAAGACCAACAATCCACTGATCTCGAATACTGGTCTCCTCATCAAGACCAAATTCCTGCGGAAAAGATAAATTGGCTCCGTTGGAACCAGTCTGATCCCACCCTTGAGTAGCAGCGCCAATAGCGCACAGAGAAATAGAATACCAAAGCATCGTTGGGCCATGCCACTTATGATCCCTTTCGTATTCAAGGGCCTGTCGCTCATCATCATGCAATTCAGCGACTTTGGCGAAATTGTCTTGATCGCGCGCGACTAGAGCAGCGCGACCGAAAAGATCAGCGTGTTCAGGCATGCCGTGGGTTTCTGCAAAGACGCGCGCATCGTGGGCGGCCTGTTCTGGAGTGACGCGCTGGAGAAATTGATGATCAGGAATTGACTGCCAGGGGCCAAGATATGGATGGCCAAGCTCACCTTTAGCGGGTTTTCGACGATGTTGAGGGCAGTAGATCCACGACGTTCTGCGCTGTTGGGGTGATAATCTGGGAGTGTTCCACTGCCAAGAGTGTTTTTCTCCGTATGTAAGGATTGAGGGACGTCGGTGTCCAGAGCTTTATTGTCCATGATGAATGATTGGAAATATTGTCAAGGGTCTAAAGAGGAAGAGTCAATGCTTCATGCCAAGAACAGGAACGGGAATGGGCAGTCTTGGCTGTAGATTAAATACTCCGAGACAAGGATCGGATCTTTTGCTGTGACGAGATAGGACGCTCGAATGATGGGGTCTGGGGTAAAGTACTATACCCAAGACAGGTTGAGATCGACATTATCTGGGGATGAGGTGATGCGCACACCCGGCTCATCTCCATCCATGTCAGACTAAGAGATGATGAGTAGAGCATCCACGCTCAACCGGGTTGAGCGGTTTCCAACTACCAGTAAAAACTCAAGGTGGTGGTGCTACCACTTGCGTAAGTCCAGTGTCTATTTTAACTCCATGTTACTCTGGGTGTTGTACTGCGAGTGTTTTGACTGTGTGTGCTCCTGTAACACGACCGTTATTTCCGCCAGCTGGTAAAAAAAAGGCAACAGCTCATCATCACTCACTCATTCCCCTCCCCTCTCTCTCTCTCTCCACGGCGCCTTAACAATTCATAAAAATAGGAGAAAAAGCTCCTTTCAGACCCGTCAGCTCCTCCCAAATAAGATCCCGCACGCTAAGGTACCTAGTCAATATGAGTCTGGGGATCCGTACGTACCGTTTTATTCGGCTGCCTAAATATACTCGGCTAACCGGCACAGATGACGTCGTATATCACCGTGGATTCCTTTCAGGCATCCATTTAACAATGTGGGACTCTTTTATTTCATGGTGTAAGTACTTACCTATTGTCTTTTTCGCTCGATTGCAATTATTTAAATGACATCTTGAAGGGAACTAAGAGCTGAAACTATCCCTTTAATTGCCGCTTCTCTCAAGACCTAGGTTACATCGGCTTTGGAAATGTTTAACGATGTAATACCTGTTGTTGGCATAATATTAAATACTTATAAAATGTAAATTTATCTTATTACTTTTATATCTTATTAAGTTAAATTACTTTGAGACTATTTTTATTAATATTTTATAATTAACTATATAAAGTAATACTTTATATAAATAATAAAAGATAAATATAATATTAATATTAAACAGAAAATACCTTTAGCCCTCTGCAGACTGGCCTGCGTCTGCAAAGCAGTACAGATGTTCTCGATGTACAGCTCTTTCTCAATGATCTTGGCACTGGTGTTGTAGAAAGCTCCGGATATCATACGAAGACACTGATTCTGTAATGACTCGAGTTGATCAGACTGGCGATTCGTAAGGCGCCGGTTCAATTTCCCACCGTCCTGGCTCCGAATGAACCACGTTCTGCAGCCATATGTGAGCATAGGCCGAATTTTGGTCAGGTAGTACTAGCGCATTTTGTGCAGACTGGGGCCCCATGTGCTCCCAGAGATCCGGTGTAGGTATCCCATCGTTCTTCTGACCTTGGACAATGTACTTGATGGTTTGGGCTAAAGCTTCGATGAGTTTGGCGCAGTAGTCCTCGACCTGTGCGAGGGTATCAAGTGGATGGTCCTTGAGTGGCAGGCTGCTGTCCAGATATTTCGTGAACAGCTCGGCCTTTGTCGTCTCATAAGAACGCCGTGTCTTGACCTCTCTCTCCACCGTCAATTTGATCATTGATTCGATGAGACGATGGTCGTTTGTGAAGCATGGCAAGACGTAGGAGTCCACCCACAGCCCCCACGAGAATGTCAGGTCTATTGTAGACCTCCTGAAATTCACGTCCTTCGAGCTGGAGAATGTGATCGTGCCGCGTTTAGTGTTGAGTTGGAAACCCAGATTTTCGACACCGGCGGCAAACAGATTGCTTGCGGAGGTGGTGTTTCCGCTGAGACTCCACCATGGATGATGAAGATTGAAATCACCGACTAGAATTCCATCACCGTGAAGTTTTTGCTTCCATTCAGCCAGGTAATCCAGCAAGTCCTGGACGTTGACCGCCCCAAGACGGTTGTAGCCGGGTAGCTGGCTGTAAACCATGGCCTCGCTAGGGTCTTGTACTAAAATGATAGCAGGCAGACGATGCGGAAACTCCTTTTTGAGTCTTCGAATTCTGCGTCGAATGGCCCTCCATCTATTTGGAGCCTGTTTGAGATTGATGGACCAGTGGATCAGCATCTTATTGCGGATGTTGATATCTGGTTTGTCCGAGCTCGTGTGAGCGATGTTTCGACCTCTCTTGTCCGATTCGGACTGGTCACCAAAGCTATCATAGTCTTCAGAGCTATCAGAGCAATCTAAAATGTCAGAGTCGTCAAATTCATCAGAGCTGGGGATGTAGTCCTAGTCATAGATGCAGGCGTTGTTTCGTGCATCCTCGGCATCACTCTCATCCACGTCGTGATTTATTAACGCTTCCGGATCATCACCGGAAGAGATCGAATCACAATCGTCGTCTCTGTGGTCTTCGGCGTCCATCTTTGATTCAGCCTTGAGTGGAGGAATTGATGGGCAGATGAGACTGAATTTCGATGTTCTTGAGTGCAAGAACTTGTCGCGCTGTATGTGATCCTTGCATCTAGAGCTGGAACGCACAAATGTGGACAGGAACTTTTCATAGAAATACGGAGCTTGCGTAGCACAATTCAGACCAGGCGCCTACCAAGTAATAGCATACTTCTCAAACAGAAGTCGGTTACGATATATAACGTTACTTATTATTTTTAATACTAACAAATAATATATTTTCTTTCTAACATTTATACCTAAATACTTATATAATAGTTAATAAGCTATCTAGCTTTCTTTTAATATAAGATCTTATTTTTATAGTTATAATTATCTAAACCTATTTTCCTACTATAAAATTAATTATCTTAAATAACCCTTAATATAATAATAGCTATTAAGGTAAACACTTCCCCTTAAATAACCCCTAGCTATAATAAATTCCCTATTAAATTTATAGTCCTTAATAACAGGGCTACTATAGCAGAAGCATAGGATAAAAATAGGCTTTTTTAGACTTTTAAAATAGACGCTCGAGCTATAGTAAAGCTAAGCTTTTTACTAGCGCAAGCACAGCCTAAAACCAAGGAATGCACCTTTTATAGTAGGTAGGGTATAGCTTAAACATAGCAAATTATAAGACCTCTCTGCTTATATACCTAAGACTTAAGGTATGTTCCTCAGGTATAGAATCAAATTACCTTCTAAAATAACTTTAGTAGTATTATAAGTCTTAGTATATACTGGCTTATTTATTATTTCTAATTGGCTTAATTCCCTGCCTACTATAAAAGGTGCATTCCTCGGTCTCTAAGAGATGGATTTTCCGTGGCGAGCACCATGAAATCTAGACCTTTTAACCCTGCCATAGGAGTAGTTTGTCACAAGGGCAAGCAAGATGGAATGCTAAGCCGCCCAGGTTTAGACATATAAGGTAATGCTCACAGCCCGGATCGATTATGAGAACTATCTACTTCTTCCCTAGCCACTTTTTCGGTTGAGCACCTCCCTTGCCCATTCCACTACTTAAGCTCTCATTGAGTCTCTGCCTTCTTTCTCTTGCTCTCGTCTTGCTGAAGAACCTACAACCCGCTATCCCATCTTATCACATCCGCTATTTTCATCGAGTTCTAGCTTTATTCCTATGTCCATAATGACGAAGTGCTATGCAGTGGTTGTCGGGAGAGTCCCGGGAATCTATTCCATGTGGGAGGACTGTAAGGCTCAGGTCAAACAGTATCCCAATCCAGTGTGTGTATGTCACGTCACAAAATCCTTCGATTATAACTTGGTAAATAATAAAGTCTGCTGTCACAGTTAGGAAGTTTAATAACAAGAGGGATGCAAAGGAATACCTGGAAGAAGGTCTTTCACGGTATTCCCGATTGCCTTCTACGTCATCTCGTCGGGATTCGCGATCACCATCCCCCATCATGTCTCGAAAAAGGGTCGCTGAAGCTTTAGGCCGCGACAGAAACATCTACGCAAGGCGTGAGATTAACGCCGCTTCGGACTACCAGAATGACACTTTGACTGGGGACCAAAAGGATATCATCTTTATCCACCATCAGACGGCGACTATGTCTATTGGCGATCAGATGAAAATTACTCGTTCCTCGATGGGATACAGCTATAGCCTTAATAAATATAGTGAGGCGTTGGGAATTGCTAATGAATAGGTTTAGGCAGTAGAAGAGGAATTTAATTTTAAGAAGCTTTAGTTAACTGTAACTATTAGTAAACATACACAAACTCGTCATTCTTAGAGTCAGTCAGATCCTTGAATGCATTTTGGCCCAGCTGACCATCATCCTCATCTTGCTCGTTTGCCACGTAATGATGCTCCATACTGAGATCGTGGATCTTGGCAGGCTTGCCATTCTTCACTCGCTTGCGCTCCTGCAACTTGTTCAAGAACATGAGGTTAACAAGCTGCAGGATGATGATACCAATAAGAGCTCCAGTGATGCCCATGGTCTTGGTAAGACCTGGCTTGTAGTAAGGTGCGTCCTCAGAGCTGAACAGCAGCGGTCCGACAATGTTTCCAGCAGACACGCCAATGTTGTACAGGGACATGATGACGGACTTTTTAGTGGTACCGGCGATGTTGGAGATCATCCAAGAGACAATGAGGGGGTTGCCGCCAAAGAGAAAGGCAAGCATGTAGTAGGCAGCGAGCAGAGGAGGTATGTTGTCGCGTCCAAGCTGGTAGAGCATGACGGCGCCAGCAAGTACGGGTAGCATGACAGCGACCAAAAAGCCCGACTTGTTCCTGTAACGATGGGCGAGGTACGAGGCGGGGAAGATGACCAAGAGTTGCACAGCACCAAAGGGAATGTTGAGCAGTGAGGTAACGCCCGTATCGAAACCGAAGCCCCCGACAATGATGGGACCAAATGTGTTGGTTACAGCAGCAGTCACGTTGAGGCACATAGCCATGCCGACGAAGAGCCATGTCTTGGGCTCAAGCAGAGCCTCAAAGGCTTGAGACCACTTGAAGTTGCGGCTGCCTGTTCCAGTTTGGTTGGCGCGGAGTCGTTCAATCACCTGTAGCTTCTCGTGCTCTGTGAGGAATCGAGCAGAAGGGATATCATTGTCGACGACCAAGTAGACGATGGGAGCTGTAAGAACAGTCATGAGTCCGACAAAGATGAAGAGGATTCGCCAGGATGCGAGCGAGCCGTTGATCTGGCCAAGGCCATATGACAAAGCAGCAGCAAACATGGTAGAGACGCCATTGGTGCCGTACCAACACGCGACGCGCATGGGCTGCTCAGCTCGTCGGTACCACTGAGAGGTCATGACGGAGAACAGAGGAAGACAGGCAGCCTCGAAGAGACCCAGCAAGAAACGCGTGGCGAGAAGACCCGAGTAGTTGGTACAAGCCGCCATGCAGGCTTGGGCAGTGCCCCAGCCAAAGACGAGGCCCGTCATGAAGATTCGATGAGGTATTTTGACCATGAGCCACGACGAGAAGGGGAGCCAAACAAGTTGCGCGATGGGAGCCATGGAGCTAACCATGGAGTATTCGTTGCCAGTGAGGTTGGTGTCCTCGCGCAGGCCCCAGACGGCACCATAACCTAGGACGGACTTGTCCAGGATCTGGAGGAAGTAGACCCAGACTAGGATGGAGAGAATATGTTTGTCAGTCTTGCGGCGAAGTCGCTTATTCTGGAGAGGAAGAAGCGAGTGAGTCAGTTGTGCCACGGGCATAAGAAGTCAATTGCTTGAGCGCGTCTACTTACGTCTTCTTCTGTCACTTGAATGTGCTGGCAACCCATCATCTGAGCAACTCGATCGGCGTCACTCTGGTCGATAACTCCAGCATCAGGCTTCATGATCTGAGACTCAACGTCTTCGGCGTGATGCTGGCTACCAGCCTCTTCGGCTTTGTCGATGTGAGACATGATGACAAAACAAGTAGACAGTTGAGTCGTAGAAGCAGAAGTGGAGGAGGTGGATTGATCAGATAGATGTTCAGATGAGTAGAAACAAGAAGCCTTTTTATTCTCTCCACCTTGGCGAGCTGGGACGATTCTCTTGGACCCCCACGCTGCACATACAATGTACCGTACGGGCGCTATGATCTAAGGTCTGGGGAAAGCATGGGGACAACGTTGAGGAATCTGGGGGAATGGCTGAAAAAGAAAGCCATTCCATCGAATTGCGGGGTAACGGGAGTTGGGTGAAAAGGGGGCGGTGAGGTTGAGTGTGACATTTCTCGGAGGAGCGTTGCTTTAACTGGCAATCGACTAGGCCCTCCGACCAGGACAGCCCGGGGTATGTGGTACTAGCCCTGCTTAGGAAGGAATACGAGCGAGTCATGACGCTGACGCAAAGACTTGTCTTCAGGAAGCATAAATAATATGAGAGCTCAGAATTCTTGATCTAGCTAGCTGTGTTTGGTCAAGTTGAGTTGTGATGGAGGTGGGCCATCAACTTGGGCATTAACTGGATGATCAACGTCATCAACAGTCGGCAACACAAATCTTCTTACAGTACAAGCTTTGAGAGGGGAACGTGGGGGTTATTTTGTCCGGGGTTGTTGTACTGTATACATGGGCTAGAAGCTGTTCAGAATAGGTACGCTAGGGTCAACCTCAACCTGGAGGTGACAAAACCACCATTGCTGTGTGGCAGCTCCAAGTCTTGGCAAGAATCTAACACTGAGGAGAATTTTCGTGGGGGATATAATTTTAGTGTCTAGGAGACTCCATTCGCAAATGGTCTTATTTCGATCGATCATCTAGAAAGGGCTATCTCTGTCTGGAGAGGAAGAAGACGAGACAGTGACACTGCAACCAACTCTGCAGCCATTGCGAAAATATCATGTTCAACTCACCAACGCTCTTAAGCCAGTCTCCAACACCGGATATCTCTTCCCAGGAGTCTCCAACATGGAGTAAGGTGGAGTGCCCAAGGTTAACTGTAGTGAGCACCCACTCTCAAGCTTTCCGCCCTCATCGCCTAATAATGTCGTTCCCCGTCTAATCCAGGGCCTCAGCCATGTCTCATGTGTCCTCTGATGATCTTTTGTGGACTAAACATTGGCGTAGGCGTGGGGGTCAATCTATATTGGTGGCTACCGTAGTCAGCCGCCCGTACCCCTGGGTCACGCCAGTCAATTTCTCAACTATATTATTCCCTTCGTCTGAGTGTTTTCATACATTCTTTTTGCATTATCAACCTTGTACCCCCCCTTCATATTACGCTCTAGTCTACCGTCTTGGTCGTCCATCTTGGCACCGTCTCATTCTCGATTAGACCCGCCCATCACATCTCTATCTATCAACATGACCTTGAAATCCTCGACCAACAGTGCCTCGCGCGAGTATTCACGTCCTCTCGTCGCAGGCCTCTACGTCCCCACCGTGGCGTTCTTCTCGTCTGATGACACTGTCGATGTGGAGACTACGAGACTGCACGCCGAACGCCTGGCAAAGGCAGGCATCTCTGGTCTAGTTACTCACGGATCCAATGGAGAGGCAGTTCATCTTGATCATGAAGAGAGACAGTTGATCAACCGAACTACTCGTGATGCATTGGACGCCTGTGGAAAGAACAGCTTGCCGCTGATTGTTGGCTGCGGTGCTCAATCCACACGAGAAACGATCCAGCTGTGTCGTGAAGCAGCCGAATCAGGTGGTGACTATGCCCTAGTCCTACCACCAGCTTACTACGGAGGTCTTCTCAACACCGACCTCATCATCCAACACTTCAACATGGTAGCAGATCACAGCCCCATCCCCATCCTGATCTACAACTTCCCCGGGGCATGCAGCGGCCTCGATCTATCATCCGACACAATCATAACCCTAGCAGCGCATCCCAATATTGTGGGTGTGAAGCTAACCTGCGGCAATACGGGCAAGCTAGCTCGCGTCGCCGCGGCCACAGCTCCCAAGAAGGGCGAGGACAGCAGCCAATCTCTCAAAACGTTCGGCGGCAGCGTCGACTTCACGTTGCAGACCCTTGTCGTCGGAGGCGAGGGAACTATTGGAGGAACAGGGAATGTTGCGCCCCGAGCGTGCGCCAGACTATTTGAGCTGTGGGATCAGGGCAAGCTGAAGGAAGCGCAGGAGCTACAGGCGGTTGTAGCAAGGGGTGATTGGGTGGCTATCCAGGGAGGGTTTGTTTCGGTCAAGGCAGCCTTGCAAGAATATTATGGTTATGGTGGATTGCCTAGACAACCGTGTGCGCTGCTGGAGGGCCAGGCGGCGACGAAGCAGTTGGATGGATTCTCAGAGCTTGTTCAGCTGGAGAAGAGCTTAGAGAGCTAGAATCTTACTACATTATTACTTTGTGTACTCATCAACTGGGCCGAAATCGTGTGCGTCAAAAAGGGTCAGGTAAGTCTGGAAGATGAGTAAACTGTCCGTGTAAAGTGAGCCGGCCTACTATCTACACGTAGGCAACGGATTAGGTCTACACCCAACCTGGACGCTATCAGGGCTCGGATGCTTTCCGAAGGATTGTTAGCCTTGAAGCTATCGATTGTGGCTGTACAATTCACGTACGACCATTTCAAATAAACGTTCGGGTTCAACTGTAAATCAAGCTTCTCGGTCGATCCAACATCTGACCCCCATGCCCCAACGGTTCGTTTGGATCTCGCAGAGTCAACGCCAGTGAGAGCTGAACTGTCTCACAATAGTTCGTTCCCCCACTCTCTTCTCCTTGAGAATTGCCCCCCATGTTTATTATCCGAGATGCACGTCAACCACCATCAGAGTCAAAGATGCTAATCCCAATCCGAGTGATACGTAGAACACGTACAGTAAGTACTTAGGTGCACAGTCAACCTGACATGTATTCCCCGCATCTAACCCCGCAGATGGGTTTTCATCTGCGGATCGAATCTCTATGGAAGCTGTGCTGTGACTTGGCTGGGCGTGGGGGTCATCTCATCTCACAAACAAACTTGGCTGACATGGCCGAGTTCCCTTTAGCGCTAAGCCCACTGACTTGTTTGCTATCCATTGCCCGCTTTTGGGGCCTAATTCTGGGGTTAATGGTTATATTTCCGCGCTTGCGACAGACGGAACTGTTGAACCAACCAACACCCATTCCCTGCATATACCAATTCTTTCATCAACAGCAATAATGGCTTCATTTCTGGATAATCTCTTTTCTTTAAAGGGCCGGAAAGCTGTGGTCACAGGTGGAACAAGAGGCATTGGCCAGACCATGGCCCTGTCTCTCGCCGAAGCTGGCGCTGATATCATTCTCATTCAGGTGGAACTCCTCATTCTTCAACAATCTCTACCATGTCACTAACCCTCCTACAGCGCGATGAATCGAACCTCGAGACAAAAAGCCAGATTGAGAAGCTTGGCCGACAAGTTTCCGTCTACACAGCAGACCTCGGCAACCAGGAACACGTCGAGAACTTGAGCAAACGCATCTCGGCCGACGGCCACGATGTCAGCATCCTGGTCACCTGCGCCGGCATTCAACGCCGACACCCTGCGCATCAATTCCCCATGAGCGACTGGGATGAAGTCCTACAAGTCAACCTCCGCTCCGTCTGGACTCTGTGTCGCGACTTTGGTGCGTACATGTTGACGCGCGCACCTGATAGCACCAACGGCCATCGCGGCAGCATCATCAATGTTGCATCGCTGGTTAGTTTCCAGGGCGGTCTGACTGTTCCTGCGTATGCGGCTGCCAAGGGTGGAATTGCACAGCTCACCAAGGCGCTGAGCAATGAGTGGGCTAGTCAGGGTGTCAATGTGAACGCTGTGGCTCCTGGGTATGTGGCGACGGATATGAATGAGGCTTTGATCAACAACCCAGAGAGAGCGGCGAGCATCCTGTCGAGAATTCCAGCTGGAAGATGGGGAAACCCGGACGATTTCAAGGGCGTTACTGTCTTTCTCGCTGGACGAGGAAGTTTGTATGTATCTGGTGAACTAGTCACGGTCGATGGTGGATGGATGGGCCGATAAAGGTCGTGGAATGGCCAAATTGTCAATCAGATATAATCCCCCTTTGGACTGACTATTGGTCAACCTCCCAGCTCAATCAACGTACAGGCAGACTCGTGAGCAATTTTCCTAACCCAACAGCCTCTGGTCTTCCCCACACCACCTGTAGCCACGTACTTTGGACCCCAGCCATTTCGCCCTCACTTCCAATTCTACGGAGCCGAAGCAAAGATCATGAGGTGGGTGTTGCATATCTGGCAATTCTTACTTACAGTACGCGTGGGGGTCACTTGACGCTTTCCAGATAGATCCTGGGCTGATAGAATCTGCAGCAAACGCCGGCAGACGTCAGTAATAGAATCGGAGTGATGGCGCAAAGTATAAGATGAAGAGGCTACCAGCAAGTAGAAAAAGGAGCCATTAGAAATAAATTATACCTTGAACCGGAAATACGCTGACTTTACTCCTGATGTGGCTGATGCTGCAAGTCAGAGAGAGCTAAGTTCCACATTCCTCTGATCCGAGATCTAACAGACACCACAGTGAACTAGTGAATTACAGAAAAGGAAAACAGAGCTATACCAGCAAACAAGCTTAATGTCCATGAATCTATTCCATGGCTGTCATCAAGTCCGCAAGTATCCTGACACCCACGCGACCAGACCAAGACTACTCTTCAAGAAGCTTCAACAATGACGAGTGGGAGGAAGAACTGAGGCATGGAGAAGAACAACGCACGCTGTTGAAATCTTCGATGCCGATCCGAGTGCAAAGGAATCTGTGCGGATTGGCTCTTCAGATGTCAATTCCAAAGGATTCTTCAAGGGCAAGAAACAAATCCAAGTTATTGTCAAGTTCGCCAATATCCATCGTGAGAGGAAGGGGACAAGTCGAGATTTGATAAGATGGAATGGAACTTGAGTGAGCATCGATTGAACTTTTTTGTTATTATCCGAACATGAATTTTACAATACACGGAATAATGTGGCTCAACACCGCCGAAGCTCGGACTGGATGATGATCTTCCCAACTGCTACATACCCCAAACCCCAACCCTTAGGCCGGTTTACCCCAGAAATCCCGACTACGCGCTGTACCTAGGCTACTAGGTATGATATTTTTGGAGATCAATGGTGTGGGGGTATAGAACTTGTTTTCTCGCGTGGGGGTCCATTGCCAAGATTACCTTGTATCGGAATGTTGGCCGAGTTCTCCATCAGCGGGGAAGAAGCCCAAATGTGAATTGGTTAAAAAGGTCGGGGTAGGGGAAGTCTTTTTTTCTATCACGAATATCACTCGACTCTTCTTGCCCCTTCTCTCAACCACTTATCATCTACAACCACCCCTCAAAAACACATTCACAACCATGGCCAAGATTGCATCGGTAAGATACTACCGGGTCAAGCCTCGGTGGCTGATGGTCAAGGTCGTTGATGAGAATGGCGAGCATGGATGGGGTGAGGCCACCCTCGAGGGTCACGATCTTGCTGTCGAAGGTTGTCTCGAGGAGATGATCCCGAGGATTATTGGTCAAGAAGCCAAGTAAGTTACTATTCCTGTCCCCCCAACACCCCGCTCAGTGAATAGCTGCTGACATCAGACGCAGTGATATTGAAAACATCTGGCAAACATTCTGGCGACATGGTTTCTACCGTGGTGGACCAGTTTTCATGTCTGCGATTTCAGGAATCGACATCGCACTATGGGATCTCAAGGGCCGTAACCTCAAGGTTCCTATCTACGAGCTCCTTGGTGGTAAGGTCCGCAACAAGGTCCAAGTGTACTGCTGGATTGGAGGAGATCGTCCCGCAGATGTCGAGGCAGCGGCGTAAGCTGAGCAGCACGTATGTTTCAAGTTCAATTACTAACAATCACCAGTAAGAAGCGTCTGGAGCAAGGTCTGACATGCGTCAAGATGAACGCCACCGAAGACCTCGGCTGGATCGACTCACCTGCCGTTCTTGACAGCACTATCGAGCGTCTCAAGCAAGTCAAGGCTCTTGGTCTTGATGCCGGTCTTGACTTCCACGGACGTCTTCACAAGGGCATGGCCAAGCAACTCGCCAGAGCGCTAGAGCCTCACAGGCCCTTGTTCATCGAGGAGCCCATTCTGGTTGAACACCCTGAGGCGATCAAGAAGCTTTCAGAACAGACCGTTATCCCTATTGCCTTTGGTGAGCGGTTATACACCCGTTGGGATATCAAGCGCTTCTTGGAAGATTCGAGTGTGGATATTCTTCAGCCTGATATTGCCCACGCTGGTGGTATATCTGAGACCAAGCGCATTGCTACCATGGCGGAAGCATACGACGTCGCTATCGCGCCCCATTGCCCTCTTGGCCCCGTGGCTTTTGCTGCTAGCGTGCAAGTCGCGCTATCATCACCCAACTTCGCCATTCTTGAGATGAGCTTGGGAATGCACTACAACACCGAGGCTGGAGACATTGATCTTCTGACATATCTCAAGAACCCAAGCGTTTTTGAGCTTGAGGGTGGTCATGTCAAGGCACCAACTGGTTATGGTCTGGGTATTGAGATTGATGAGGAGATGGTGATCAAGATTTCCAAGGAGACGGAGCCATGGCAATGTAAAACTTTCCACGGTCCTGATGGTAGTATTCGTGAGTGGTAATGAGTAAATCAATGGGTTATGTCTATTTGGTAAATTAGAGAATGGAATCACAAGATGGTATCTTACAAGTCCGACTAAAGAAGGACATGTATTATAATAGCCTGCCCCACCTCTAGCAGGATATCTTTTCTTCCATTGAAACTCCAAGCGTGTGTCTTGAAATCATACCATCCTGAGAAATCTACACGACTGTCAGTCCCAGCTTAGTGTGAATGTGGTGAGTTAGGTGCCACTTGTCCTCCCAATGAGAGATCCCACACGGAAATACAGCTCATGTCAGCTTCTTTCACACTCCGAAATCACAATCCCCATATCATATCCGTACAGCCAAGCTCAACATCGGTCATCGTCACCCAAAGGGCGTGAGGGGTAAGTTAAACGAGAATATTTCCATCTTGTGACCTCCACGCATAGACACACATAAACCTAGCTCGCTCTATCCGTGAATTTCCCCTCACTAAATCAACTGCGAAATTAGCGTAGCCTGGGGTACGATGCAGTACAGTACAGTGGACCTAACGTCGGTGCTCGCTATGTCTTTTAACCCCCACGCTCAGGGTTCGCGTTGTCAAGTGTCCAAACAAGGCTTTTTAGAGAGAGAGGAACCGGAAAAGCCCTTGTGAGGTCAGGTGTCTTTGTTTAGAGTGGTCTCTAGTCTCTAGTCTCTAGTCTCTAGTCCTACCCAAGCGGCCGTTTTTACTGTTGCTATCTATCTATTGACAGGAGCTTCTTTTTCATGAACCAGAGTCACCCCGCGTTTGAACGAACGTTTGACCTGTCAACAAGACAAGATGAGCGGTAGACCCTTGGAAGTATTGGTCTACGGACTTGGAGCGTAGGTCAAACTCAGCCCAACAGTCATTATCGAGGCAAACTGACATATCGTCATAGCATTGGCTCTTTCTATGCCTTTGTCTTTAGCCGGAGCGAAGATGTTCGTCTTACTATTGTCGCGCGGTCCAACTATGAGGCTGTGGCTGCGAACGGTATCGATATCACTAGTGAAAACCACGGAAAGCATCTTGTGAAGCCGCACCAAGGTCAGCCTCGATAGCACGCACAATTTGGGTATGAGTCTTGAGCATACTGACAATTCATGCAGTCCTCAGACAGGTCGCCGACGCTGGAAAGAAATTTGACTTTATTGTTTGTGCTCACAAGGCAGTTGATCAAGTCAAAGCTGCCGCTGATGTTGCACCTGGTGTTGGTGATCAAACATCAATTGTCATTATTCAGAACGGCGTTGGTAACGAGGATGCATTCCGGGAGCGTTTTCCCAGCGTTACCATCATCTCATGCGTGGTATGTTGCACTATTCAGTTCATATTGCAGCTGATAGCTAATACCTGTTCAGACCTGGGTTGGAGCCAGACAACCTCAAGCGGGCATCGTTAAGCACACGACGTCTGAGGACATGCAAGTTGGATTGTATCCCAACCAAGCTGGGGACTCTTCTCGTGATGAGCAGCGTCTTAAGCAATTTGAAACTCTATTAAACACGGGCAAGACTGTCTTTCAAATCGTACCGAATATCCAGGTTCAGCGATGGGAGAAAGTAGTCTGGAACGCCGCATGGAACTCCCTCACGGCCCTGACTCTGATGGACACGCATTCGTGGCTCAACTCATCAGACTTGTCAACACCCATGACTCGTAAGCTCATGAAAGAGGTCATCGATGTTGCCAAGGCATTGGGCGTGCCTATTGAGTATGAGCTGATCGACCGTCTCTTGGAAAAGATTTTGGCCATGCCTCCCATTGGAAGCAGCATGCGAACAGATTACGAGAACGGCAAGCCTATGGAGGTTGAGGTTATATTGGGATACCCGGTGAAAAAAGGTTTGGAGCTCAAGATTGATGTTGCGACAATCCATGCGTTGTATACTGTTCTGCTAGCTATCAACAAGCGGTTGATCGAGGCACAGTTGTAGTGATTAGGATACTGTTATGTAAACTGACTGACTGACACATGCACAAGTAATGGGGAAAAAAAAAGAAAAAGAAAAAAAAAATTTACTCGTCATTTAGTAACGTTTCCCATGTTTTTGCAATACGATGTGGGTATCAGAGATGAAACCTGGAATCCAACTTTGGGCATTTTCTGCATTATCAACACTCGAATGCCCTGATCGGGTCCGAGATCAGCAGCAAGAAAAAAAGAAGCTAACAAAAAGGCCTTACCGGGGTCCGGATCATAGCCGCGTAATTTCCCCGCAGATCGTGGGATGTCCTCCAAGCGATCCATGTGTCCGTTGTTCCCTCGCTCAATGTTGACACCCCCACGCTCTCTCTCCGACTCTGCCTCTGCCTCTGCCTCTGCCTCTGGCTGACTCTAATTTTTCCCTCGGCCTAGAAACCGGGGAACTTCGTGGAGGTCTCGTGTCCTGTCATCGCCTGTTCTTCACCGCAAGCATCTGGTGGCGACCTGACCCGTACAACCGGTTGTAGGCGCATTAAATTGGGACTGCCCGCCTTTTTTCATTGTTTCGACAATTCATTCCTCCATTTCCCCCCTTTTTATTGGGCTGTTTCTTGCACGGCTTCAAGACATGTCGGTGGATTACGACTCTCGCTGTCTATCGTCAATGACGCCCAATCTTGACCAACCCCAAAGTCATTCTCCCCAACGCTCCACACAATCAGCTTCTGCACCACCTGGAGACGCCTTTCAACTACCAAAAGGACAATGTCGCTACATTCTCACGATACCAGAATTAAAAGGCCATCGTTGCGGCTGCATGGGCTTCCACCATAACACATCATTACCTGGAGCTACATGTTATTGTGGACACTTTTCCTGCTTTCACTCAGCGGCATCTTTCCAAAAAACCAGCGATGACCTCGTCATACTCAAGCAACGAGTAAAAGACCTCGAGGGTCTTCTTCAGCACCACAACAGCCATCAGCTCTCCGAGCTCGTCAGCCGCATCAGTGATTTAGAAGAGGTTGTGGAACGAAACCAAGAAGAATCTGCGACAGAACTCAAAGCCTCCTACCAGAATAGTTCGGCTGCTTGGCAAATTATCGAAATGCTACAAAAGCGCATCAAAACGCTAGAGAATCTGTGTCAACTTTATTGCGAAGAGATGATGGCGACGAGGAAGGAGGTCAAGGAATTGTACAACCGGCAGCTGGAAATAATGGATGGTGAGGAAGGGTTAGAAGAGAGGATCAAGATGTTGGAGAATACTGGGAGTCTAATGCCAATGTTCTCGAACTCACATATAGGTGAGATATCGATGCCAATGGACACAAGATAACATATGGGATGGGTGCATACTTCTGGGTTGGGTCATTACTGTACGGAAACGGAGCATTACACAAGCGAGCATTCGCAATAAGAATATACCAATTAAACAATATTTCATTATATATATGGCCATCGTCCAATTCATCATGGTTTTCAATGGCGGCCCATATTGCTCACACACCGCATTGAGAAAGGCATACAAGCGGGAGAAACGCTGCAATCATGCATCATCATAAAATATTCACATTAGCCTATGGCAAAGGTATCATAATCATCTTAGGCCTCGTCCTTCTTGCTCACAAAGCCTCCCATGTCTCTGCGAATATCTTCCTTGCCCTGCGTGCCACCACGTCCACCAGGCTTCCCTGTAACCGACAGAGGGATATCGTGACCGCTAGCAGTGATACCCTCACCAACACCGGACTTTCTGCCCTCGTCGGCAGCGAGAGCAGCGTTGTCTGCAGCGCCGTGAAGAGTCGTGGAGCCTAGGCCACCTCCGGCCTCACCATCTCGCTGATGGGGGTTAGGGACGGAGGGAATAGTGTTTTGCTTTCCGGCGTCACCAGGGACTGTACGTACTATTGTGAGTGTGCATTCATTGAGAGCATAAGATTGTGGCTGATTACGAACTTTGTGTGCCATCCTTGGCCATCTGGAAGAGATCTCCGCCTTGCTTGGGGTCTGACATATTGAATAGAAGTTGTTTATGAGACTGTAAGATGTGGTTAGAGGCAGTTAAGAATTGTAATAAAGTAAGAATTTCAGCTGGAAGATGAAGAAAAGGTAACATATTTATAAGCCATCTTCTAATGATGCTATCAAGGTCTGGTCATGATGTCATGCCATTGCACGACATTGATTGTTGTTGTTTGTCTTAGCGTGACGTCAAGAATCTTCATCACTGACGCTTAGATATTATGGAGTCAAAACGCGACGTGCCTATTGATAGTTTGGTGATACCTTAGCATCGCAGAGGAATTCAACGTTTGACTAGCATATGTGGTATTGTCTGGTGTACCTAGTCTAGATTCTTAGCCGTGCCATACCTAGTAGCCTGACCGGGCCAGTAGCTTCTGAAGCTCATCCTTCCAAAGCATAGCCTTGATATAACTATCATGACCCGTGGTTTCATTGCTCGCAGGGATAGTAACTGCCCTACCAAAACCAGGCCTCATGTCGTTCTGTACACCGTCTTCCAAGAGCTCAAGCTCCGCAGGGTTCATCCAGTCATCAGCTGTGTTAACAGCAGTCAGAGGAACATGGATTTTCTGAAGGCCATCTTTGGGATCATAGGTAGAAGACGCGTTCCAGGCAAAGAGCTGGTCATTGGCGTCAAACTCTGAAAGGCGTGGAGTGATGTGTTCGGCGATATAGTCATCCACTGCATCTCGAGTCGGAAATTCTCTCTGCCAGTACGCAGGAGATGAGAGCATGACGAGCTGAATCATGAGTGCACCCCCAAGCCCTGCTACTGGTTGCTCGGTGTAGTCGCCCCCTTTATACGCTGGATCCAAAGTAATGAGCTCCATTAAGAACTTTCTCCATAGCCTGTTGTGACCAGCAATCTGGACTGGAAGCGACGAGATGGGCATTAACGCATCTGTAAATTCTGGAAACATCTCACCCCACATCCATGCGTGCATACCGCCCATGGATACACCCAAGATAAGTCTGGTGTGGTTGAGCCCAAAGTGCTTCGTGAGAAGAAGGTGATCGGCCCGAATCATGTCAGAATACTGATATCTCGGAAACCCGGCGCGGAGGTCAGTGCTGCTAGGTTTGCTCGAGTTCCCATGGCCGATCGCGTCGCGGAGAATGATAAAGTAGTCATTGGCATCAAGGACTTGGCCTGGGTTGAAGAGTACTCCCGCAAAGTCGTCATTGAGGAACTGCTCGCTTGACATAGTTGTGCCATGCAAAATAACCACGGCATTGTTAGATCCATCAGGGTTGACTTTGAGCTTTCCCAAGGTTCGATAATGAAGTTCGAGGTCGTCAAGACTCTCTCCAGAGTCGAAGGTGAAGTTGGCAATGTTATAATTGCCGCTCTCCGTGTCTGGCCATGCTTGCTTCGATTTGCCCTCGGCGTTTATCAAGGGCAAAAACAGCGACAAAGAAAGAAGCGTAGTCTTCCAGAATTTCATATTGGATAGGCAGATAGCTACAAGAAAATGTTGCTGATTACGTGGCAAGTGTAGATGTCTAGAGTATTGAGAAATGAATTGTTTGGTTGTTGATAGAGGTAAACATTCGTCTCTATTCCTACAAGAGCACCGGGCTTAAATACTTACGAGGACTACGAAGTCGGTCTGAGGCCGACTTACACTGCGACGTGATCAACAGCTTTGAGAATGCCCATCATCCTACGTCCAAACGAATGCGAAGTTGATTTCGATGACCTGAAGCCGAGTGCGATGGTCTAGTTTATCAATTGGCCAGAAACCATACTCGCCGGAGATTGTCTAATTTGTCCTCCGTAGGGCTGAATGAAAAGTCCGTAGGCAAAGTTTTGTTATCGTCCACGTGTGCCGGCAGGCTAATACAGCCATAGCCACAGGAAGCGACGCAGTAACGTCTTGTAACCAATACAATCCCTGACTGGAATACATATAGCGTGAGTGTAAGACTCGGTGGTTGGTAGAACCACCAATGGTGCAGTAGTGATTCAGTCGGATTATGTGAGATATAAGACTCTAGCTAAACTGAGCTTACATTGCGAGATCGGAAGTCCGTGCCTGGCGATTTAAGTTTGCAATCCCTGGAACGGGCATGTTTTTATGTCAGAACTCACCTGCCGTCCCATTCATAAGGCATAATACCGTTGGTTAGACAGTTCTTCAAGACTGATACTTCGCAAAACGCCCCGTAGGGCTACAAGCAGTCGCTGATAATCCCATCCCACAATAATAACCGACAAGAATCCAAGAGGCTAGTCAATTGGCAGGGGCTATTAGACGAAGCAGAGAGAAAGAGCACAGAAGAGACAAAGATTGACTCCGTAACAAAGGAGCTAAGCGAAGCAACACAAAATCTTCTGTAACACAGCACGCTCTTAAAGCGAAAAGGGAAAGGATAACTTGCTAATAATGATTAAATCGTTTTGACAACGATAAAGACTAGGCGGGTGACAACACAGACTGTGCTCATCGACCGACCTATGATAAGCAAGAAGCAGCACATAAGGACGCGAGCTAGAGCTAGTCTACATAGTATGCAAATTACAAGATTGAAGCCAGTCATAGTCCAAGATGATCCCTTGCACGATACATGTAAGCAGCAAAAGACGTAGGATTGTTGATCCGCTGAATCCCATAGGCTGACATGACTCATCTTCGAAAATGACTCATCGAGCGATTCTTTACAAACGACCATATGATTATTCTATTCCAATAGGACCATCGACTCAAAACAGCTCATGAAGTAAAGCATATCCTCCAGAACAGTCGCCACGATGTGTATGCACGATCACCAAGAAAGCACGGCTCCAGAGCCGCTGCTCCAGCATGCAGAGCCATTTCCATGGCATCTGGGCGCTTTTGATGCCCACAACCACGTCGCGGAACGCATGCTTTCAGTTGAAAATATACCAACAATGAAAGCTCGAGCAATAGCAATTATGGCAACGAGAACACAGGATCAGCCGCTTGTCGCCTCAATAGCAAATCTTGATGGGGTCAAAAGCCCCGGATGCTTCTCACAGAATAAAACAACGGTTGTGGCGGGCTACGGGAGACATCCATGGTTCTCCCATGAGCTTTTTGATGATTCGAAGGATAGCCCGACCTATGTGCACTCCGAAGACACAGAAAAAGCAAAGGAGAGACACTACAAGGCCGTTTTGTCGCCAAGCCCCGAGGACCCTGCCTTCTGGAGAGATCTGCCAGTCCCAATAGCACTATCTAGCTTTACCGCCGAAACAAGAGCTCGGCTACTCGCAGATCCACTTGCCATGGTCGGCGAGATTGGTCTCGATAAGCCATCCCGTTTACCCATGCAATGGCAGGACGGTGAAAACCCCGGAAGCGATCCTACTCGTACTCCGGGAGGTCGACAGAGAAGGCGCTTGAGCCCGTTTCGCGTTCAGATTTCCCACCAAAAAGCGGTATTCATGGCTCATCTCAAGCTTGCTGGTGAACTTGGAAGAGCAGTCAGTGTTCATGGCGTGCAGGTCCACGGTATCCTGTACGACTGTTTGACGGAAAGCTGGAAGGGCCATGAGCTTCAAGGTCGTCGCTCAAGAGAAAGATCACAGAAAGAAAAAAAGAAACAAAAAAACGAAACAAAAAACGTCACGGTTGGTTCTCCCAAGCCGTACCCGCCTCGTATTTGCCTCCATTCCTTCAGTGGCAAATCAGACGCCGTGAAGCAATATCTCAAGCGATCAATACCCGCCAAGATCTTCTTTTCTTTTTCAGAGACAAACAACCTGGGCTCAGATGCAGCTAGGGAGAAGACGGAAGACGCTGTAAAGGCTGTCCCAGATAATCGAATTTTGGTCGAGAGTGACTTACACACGGCGGGCGAGACAATAGATAATGCGCTTGAAGAGATGTATCGTGCGATTTGCCAGTTTAAGGGCTGGAGTTTAGAGGAAGGGGTAGGGAGGATTGCAGCGAATTACTCTGAGTTTGTGTTTAATTCAGTTGAATAGATTAGAGGATCGAGAAATATAGACATTTATAGACACGCAAAAGCGTTTTATATATATTTTCTCATTTCTCTTGCTCTAGCCCCCTTAATCCTCTCCCTCACTGGGTGATACAAGATAAAATTTCGTACTTCATAAGACATTTCTATGACGATCTTTCCAAGTTTGATCTCACCCGTCCTGACGACATCTGGACCTCATCCAGCGAAATGAAATCTCAATATCAACGCTACCGTGACAGGTATAATCTCGTTAAACGCAAAAGTGCGCCCGGCGAAAAGGTGCAAATCTCCATAAAGGGCAACATGGACTCTCACGAAGCTTGTCGACAAGGTTTTTCTGCACAAATCGAGCAAAGTCATCGGCGTTTGCAGGCTCCAGAAACCAGACGGCTGTGATCAAGTTGTTCCTAAGTCGCGCAGCATCGAGGCACTCCCCATCAATGCCATGAATGTAGAAATTGGCTGACGGTTTTTCGTGCGGTTTTTCGATACTAGACTTTGTAGCACTGATTGGTTTTTTCAAGGCTGTCTTTTCAAGACAGAATCTTTGATGGAACTGGCCTTGATACGTTAGCCAAACCTGTGTAGTATAATACTTCTATGGCGATCTACAAAGTGCTTCCTAGGAGACGATCAAATAAGACCAAAGAACGTTGTTCAAAGTGTTAGAAAACGTGAAAGACATCATTACGATCTAATCGAGCTAGCGAGTATTGAAGATAGAGAAACTCTATTCATACAAATGACATGTAGCAAAGGGCTCAAATGCTAAGACTTGCTACGAGCTAAAGATCCCTACTAGGTGAGAAGACTTCTGATTGTTACAATAAAAAAACGTAACAGGTCCCTAATACGCCCCGCGTCGTTTGCTATACTTCGGACCCCTGACTACCTCCACAGGCTCACGACCAGTCTGTACAGGATGACCTGCAGTCAAGCTGAATCCCTCCACTTTAGCACCATCCTCCAATGCCCAGAGCGTAAGACCAATCCAGTTATCGCCGCCGTAGTTGAGAACACCTTCCGGAACTGGGAAGACAGTCTGCGGACCAACATTGCTCGTGAAACGTCCGTACTGGAATCCGTTGACAAACAAAAAGGCGCGGTAGGCTCCCGTGCTCTCAGTGTTGTTCTTGAAGTTGAACGACAAGGGAATGTCAAACTTGTCTGCCGGGTAATTGAGGGGTAACTTTGCAGAGTAAAATGCTACTCCCGGCTTCTCGATGCCTTTGAAGGGCGAACCTCGTTTGAACTGATCCAGGGGGGGAGAGGGTAGATGGTATCCTTGACGTTCATGGAAGAAGCCACCTTCATTGAGAGGTCCACGGAACTTGTCGACATAGTCTTCGCCTCCGAGGTTTCCTGTGAGCTTCCACTTGGAGATCTTTGTTTCCTTGCCAGAGCTGGACAAAAGAGCCCAGTCGAGAATACCGCGTGGCTCCTTCATCTCTTCTAGACCCGGAGCCCAGTTACCGCGCAAGCCCATGTTATCGATCAGGACTGTGATGATATACTTTCTACCCTTCTGAGGCTTGGGAATGTTAAAGGTAGAGTTGTAGTGGTTCGCGGCATTGTGTCCAGAAAACGAGCCGAGGAACTTGTCGTCGAGCCACACCGAAGTACCGAATGCTTTCCCTCCGGCAGTCCAGAGTTTGAGCTTAGACTCGGATCCAGAAGCTGTGAAGTGACCGCGGTAGATGAGAGCACCGGCGTGGAATCCGTAGTCGGATGCGTAGAGAGATACAGAGTTCTGGAGGGGCCACATGAGATTGTTAGTGGTCTTGTGGTCACCCACGGTCCACTTGGAGTCATCATAGCCCTTCTTGACCTCGGGAAGCGCGTCGATATATCGCCAGTCTAGAGACTCAAGATCGGGAACATTGATGCTGGGAAGCTTGATGTCGGGGTTTACGATCCAGTTTCCGAGCTTTGACTTCTTATACTGGAGTTCTTTGCCGTTCAGGACGAAGCTTGAGGTTCCCTTCGGGGCTCCAATAACCTCCAATGGTGTGGTGGCATTAAAATCAGCTTGAATAGAAAGCCTGGAGCCTTGAACCGAGACTGATCGAACGAGATAGGCGCCATTGACGATCACCGAGTCTGGGTTCATCACAAATGTTCCGTATGCGCCCTTGTTGCCCTTTCCTGGCAGATCAGGTACCCAGTATTTGTAGGCAGCATTGCGGTCTAAAAGTGTCAGTGTATCCAAGTAAGGTAAGACATTTGAACTCACCCAGCAAGTAGATATGAAGGGATCCCGCCTGCACTACACGTCGGTCAGAGCTAGTCTTGAACTGCAAGACTCCAGCGTTCTTCTTCTTGCCAAGCTTGACGCCATCGCCTTCGACGAGCTTGAGCCTAGATTCGCCCTTGACGGCTACTTCATGAAGCTCACCAGGGCCTCCGTAAAGCACAAGAACAGTCTTGTCAGCAAACCTCTTCCACGTGAACACTTCGGCTGTAGAGTACAAAAGGGTATGTTTTCCAACAGCGTAGTCGACAACGTGTATCTTGGAATCTCTCCGAGTCAAGGACAGTGAGCCGCCAAGCTGGGGAATTGTGAGGGTTCCGGCCGATGTGGGAACTTTGAGCTTGTAGGATGCCAAGGTAGTAGTTCGGTGGTCTGCATGTCGAACGATATAGAATGCATCGTCTTTCTCGCTGGTAAGAGCGGTCACAGCAATTTCCTTGTTATCGGTGTATTTGATGGTAGTCAGGTTGTTTGGTTCCGAAATGGCATAAGCTGGGGAAACTCGCAAGAATTGGCCTTGAAGTTTAATCTCGGAGTACTTTTCGCGGGTGATTGTGCGGTCTTCACTAATTGACTATTTCTGCGTTAGATTCCCAGTAGAATACCGATAGCGGCCAAAACTCACTGCGCCGTAGTCATAAGACGTGTATCCGTCAGTGTGGCCAAGGTTTCCCCAGTTGGTACCGCCGAATGTCTGATTTGTTAGTCAAGCCTTGATATCATAAGTACATCTCATACCATGTAGATATTGAAGATGGTTACGCCTGCAGCAAGGTTGTTCTTGTAGTAAACGCGAGCAAACTCGTGGTTGGTGAGTTCGTAACACTTGTCGAAACCTGCGCCTCCGGGAGGGTCAAATGCGCCGCCTTGGAACTACTCAAAATTAGCCAAAGTCGATCAACTCTAACAGACAGACCCACCTCTGGAATTGTGTATGGAGTGTTGGGGCTGATTCTCTCGTGGTCGGCATGCCAGGTTAATGGGAAGTTTTCCCTGGACCAGTTGTATGGGTTTGCCTGTCAAGCGCGTTAGCTAAGTTTGCGAAACCTTCATCATCAAGCCTTACACAGTCAAACCCACCAGGGTATCCGTCATGACCCTAACAAAGTTAGCAGATGTGCTTCAAACACCAGAAAAAGACATACGTAGATATCCACAGCTCCAGGTCCTGATCCTGGGGCACCAGTGCCGCCGGGCCATGCATCGTTGTTGATGAGAGGAACAACGACGCCGGCGTTCCTGGCTTGATCGTTGACATACTTCAAGTAGCTATGGCTAGGGAAAGGTGTATCGACAGCAGCACTGTACTCATTCTCTGGCTGGAATAAAATGACTGGTCCACCGTTGGTGATCTGAGCCTTGGCAATGATAGAACCGACACTCGCCATGTAACTGAAAAATGTTAAACCCAAATTGACTCAGCAGAGAACGTAGACTTACTTGTCTGTAGCGCTCAAGTAGTCGGAAGCGTTTGTCCTCAGCACTCCCTTGACTCGCTGAAGCCAGCCAGGGAATCCACCGCCCGACACCTCAGCGTTGATGTAAGGTCCGGGTCGAGCTAAGAGGTAAAGTCCAGCTTCTTTCGCGGCGTCGATGAACGGCTGCAGGTCCAAAGCGCCTTGAGAACGAAACTCGCCAGGCTTGCCTTCGAGCAAGGCCCAGTCGACGTAGAATGAGACCATGTTGAATCCCATTGCCTTGACTTTGTGAAATAAATCCAGATACAGTGACGCGACGGGAAGACGGAAGGGGTGAATCTCTGCTGAAAAGAGAGTCACTCGTTCTCCATGGATAAACAGCGTGTGCTCATCCCAAGTCACAATATCTTGGAGCAAATCTCTCTTTTCGGCATCGTGGATAAATTGGAAAGGTCGTCCACTTCGCGGTACAACATTGCGAGCGTGGCAGAAGCCCGCCGCTAGGGCCGTGAGAAGGAAGTTGGATAACTTCATTCTGGAAGCATACCTAGGAATGATTCGCAGAGTACGCAGTATACTTGTAAGTGTTTATATAGATAGATCCCTAGATCACGCTATGAATTAGACTTAGCCTGGACATGGAGCTATGGCGGGAAGCAACCCGAATTTACCGATTTTAGTTCCCTTAATGCAACTCAGATTGGTGGATAAGTTTGAACCCCTGGTATGCCGTCATGAATTACATAGTCGAAAAGGAAACTCAGGCAATTGAATTTAGCCACGATCACGGCAAGTCGCATTAATGAGGGGTTCGAGAGGGAATTGACGGACTGCCATTGGAGCTGCTACACAGGGATCGGCCAACCCCTAGTCTGATTCATTCATTTAACCCCAGATCATGCCGGACTTGAAGAATGAGGGGTTCAAATTAAGCTCCAGTCTATCTATGAATGTAACGATTGATCGAACGGTTCCCCTCGTCTCAGCGGGAAGCGTTGCCGAAGCGCACGTGTGACTATCAAGACCAATTACCATGGACTGATGCGCATGCCACACGATGTAGTCCTTGTGTTAAATTATTTGATTTTTGTACAGCTGATACTATGAATATACATGTGGACAAAGCACTAATCCATCGATTGCCAACTCCTTTACTTGGTTTTCTCTCTCGCTCCATAGGAACTAAGCAGAATCCATTTCAACTATGCACCAAATGCACTCAAAAGCCTCTCATGCTCCTTTGCAGTGATAGGAAGGACTGTACCATGTCGAGGGCTTGTTGGAAGATTGTAATCTGCTGAAGTCTTCCAGCTGGGATTATCAATGTCTTCTGTTTCGAGCGGAAGATAGCCGCGTCCACCATATTCATCCACAAAGAGGTAAAACTTCTCGCCGTTGACATCACCAGGGTTGGACTTGAATGCTGTTGGTCCCTCGACAGCCGCGAGACCGGCATCGGCTCCAATGCAAGTTGCCTGAACAGTCCAGCCGTCAACCTGAGCTAGCAATGAGTTTGACTTTTCCTGGATAATATCTGTGCAACCACTGACAGAGCCTTCGTCCTTGGTGAATCGGTAAAAGGTGCTGCCTTCTTGCACGACAGTGGTGTCGATACGCGAGGCGTTGCTGTCCTGCCACATCTCAGGCTCAGAGAACGTGACGAAATCGCGAGTGAGAGAGTAGAGCATGCGGTGGTAAGAATTTCCAGCGTGTTCGGGGTCGTCGTAAAGTGAAGATGCCCAGAACACAACGTATGAGTTTCTCTCGGCATCCCAGAATGCTTCAGGCGCCCATGTGTTTCCGGCATTGTCTGGTGAGACCTTGACGTGTCGCTGCTCAGACCATTCAACTAGGTCATGAGACTCCCAAACCTCGAGGTACAGACTTCCCTTTCGGACTGCGTCGCCCCATGAGGTACCGCTACCGATAGACAAGTCCGTAGCGATGAGGTAAAAGGTGTCACCTTCGGGAGAACGGATGATGAAAGGGTCTCGCAAGCCCTTGGTACCTAATTGAGATCTAATGACAGGCTGAGCGTTGTTGAGTTCCTGCCAATCAAGGGCATTGTTGCCGTTGCTAGCGGCGAAGAAGATATTCTCTCCTTGCAGACTGCTGCCAGTAAAGTAGCTGAAAGCATAGGCCTCGAATGGCTCAAGCTGAGCTCTTTGGTGAACTGAAGCGTTAAACTCGCGTTCATGAACCTGGCCGTCTATCTCGATCGATGCAACTAGTAGAACATCTGTGTCACTCTCTTGTCGAGTCACCAGACCATCGTTGCTGACGACATCGGGGTCGCTGCTTCTCCAAGATACCGAGTGTCCGTTGGAAGTTGAGGGGAGATGAATGTGACCTCGAATGTCGTTGATGTTGGTTACAGAAATTGTTGACAAAGCTTCATCGACATTCTCTTGAGCCTTGGCCCCGGAGAGCAATGCGAGGAAAGCAAGAGACAGTGGTTGAAACCGTGACAGCATCTTGGAAGGATGGGCACTCAACCGGAACCCGCGGAGCAGAAATGTCAGTGTCTACTACGCAACTAGACTGCGAATATAGACCATTATATATTATTAGCAGAAATTATGTCTATGTGTCATAAAACTAGGTTTCTCGCTTGCTCGCAACTTGTTATACCGAGGCTAGTAAGCGTCCTCGCTCGACCGGTCTATCAACAACCTCTTGGCGAACTTGATGGTTCCTGTTTATCGTGCTTGGCAACCTATTGAAGTGGTCATTTGTTTGTTTCCAAAGACGTCATTCGGCATTCCTGGGTCCGATCGACATAAATGTCCTTTTCTAGGTAAACGACACCGACCCCTGTAGATGTTGAGTTACATTAGTCCGGGGAAACCTACAAACTTTGGGGTTTTTACTCCGCACTTTCGCGTGGAAATACTCGAATGCTATTTGTGCGCAAAACTATCGGCTGTGATTCAGGCTAACAACGGGTTTCTCTCGTATTTATGACCAACAGAATGCCCAAATACGATCAGAAACAATCAGGTGGACAAAGTGATCGTCGTTGAGCCAGGATAGAAAGAGTTGAGTAGCAATTTGGCGGACCTCGGATGACATTCCATCGCAAATATTTCATATGCAAAGTCTCTTTTACTTGCGCAAAGGGAGGGGAAGCGTATGAACCCATACTGGAACTTGACACCTTCGCTGTTGAACCGCTTTTTGAACCGAGTTACTGGTCTTTAGCCATTCTAAATTTTCCCTAGTGCACTCACTGTTGCAAGGCACGCAACGAGCCGAACATAGTATTAAACTCTACTACTAGTTCCGTATTCAAAAAAGCTGGCTATTGTTGTCGCTGCTTGTATACGCGTAGGACGCCCGCTAACTCTTATTCCGCCATGATTAAAGTCATTCTGAATTGAGAACCATGGAAAAATAACGTAGTCGTCAAAGCAGTTGTGCTCTGAATAACAGCAAGCTGTCTTACAAATCCCAAGATGTTAGTCCTGGGAGATTTCTGAGACCTAGCTCACAACTAGTCTTGGTTATTATCGATCGACTAACGTAGAGAATTTGCAGCAGTTCCAGTCAAGGCTCTAGTTCTAATCGTCCAATGAAATCCAATTTTCTCTCTAGGCAAGAGGGTGCTCGGTTTGTCTATAATCCCACATCGAGACTAGAACTGATTATGAAAGCTCAAGATCGGAGACGGAGAAGTGCCAGTATGTAAAATGCATAGTGTGATTACCCCCAGTGACACACCTTTCTATTTTTCTGATTTAGGTCTGAAAGTACTCAATGTGAATTGAGCTTTCTATATCATATTATAAGACTATATTCACAACACCAGAACGAAAAAGTGATAGGCGAGTACACGATTGACATGTGCGCGAGATCAATGCTCAACAGGGATATCTCAAAGCATGGGTGCGAGGCCTCAAAACACCTAATATCTCCATTTTCTAAGTCAGGATGATCTGAGCGGCCTTTCCGGGTGAGGAGATGATTTTGGAGATCAAGAAATACATAAGCAACTAGCTTGCCTTTAGGGTGATAGCTGTTTACAAGCACCTGGCCATTTCTCTGGCTGAATAATATACGGGTCGGCTAGCAAAATCACAAGTGTTAACATATACGAGCACTTCCAATAGTTTCAGAGGCACTTTGTTTGTGAGCATGCGGTATGTCATGCAGGCTATTGAGCCCACTTTTGGTTCTCTTGGCACGTGGACGACATTCACTTTTCTTCTTATATCCGGGTAGGGTAAAGAATTCAATTGCGTCAGATTTGGTACTTCTAGGCACCTAGAAGTAGGCCAAGATAGATGATCAAGAAGAGTCACAAAAGGTCATGTAGTTTGAGTTCAAGTCTGCTCTATTCGCTATACCAACTATAGCATGTATTTACAATAAGCAGTCATCATACTATATACTCGAGAAGCTTCTATACATCCTTTCCTCCGCGGTAGGCTACTATAGCTAAGTAAAGTAGCTTACAACTTCTGACCAGCAGTGCCAGGGATGGTGGAGGCAACCTTGCCGGAGCCAAGGACGGTGACCTTGTAGGGGAGCTTGCTGGAGGTGAGGGTACCCTTGGGAGCAGAGTTGACAGAGCCACCAAGGTTAACATCCTCGGTAACGGCGTAACCAGTCTCCTTGGAGTCAGCGAAGAAGATGGCACGCTCGACAGAGTTGGCGAAAGCAGAGCTCTGGACGAGGACCTGAGCACCCATGCGGGTGTTGACACCAGAGAGGAGGATGCCGTCCCAGTAGTTGTTGACGATGTGGACAGTGGCGAATCGGATAAGGGGCTGTCGGCTGCTGACGTTCTTCCAGTAGTTGTTGGCGTAGGTGATGTGAAGCTTGCCCTTATCCTCAGAGCCGTTGCTGTCGGAGTGGCCGATCAGAGATCCCTTCCACTTGATAGACAGTTAGTATCAAAACTTCGATATGGAGGGTTATGTAGGTCAACGTACGTGGTCGTGGAAGTAGGTGTTGGAGACAGTGACCCAGTCAGCACCGTGGGAAATGTCAAGGAGACCGTCAAGGTCGTCCTTGCCAGCGCTCAAGTCACCAGAAAGGTCGCAGTGGTCGACCCAAACGTTGGTGGACTCGTCGATACCGATAGCATCGCCGTTGCTAGCATCAACCTTGGCGATCTTAAGGTTTCGGAGGATGACGTTCTTCTGGCGGCGAACGTAGAAACCAACACCAGTGATGGCTACGTTATGTTAGATGAGGCTCAAAAAACAGTACATATTCCACTTACAGCTACCAGCGGCACCGATGATAGTCTTGTCAGATGTGGGGCGGACGCGGTCACTGCCGGACAGCTTGCCAGAGACAATAATAGTGAGAGGACCGTCTCGCTTAGCGGCCTCGATAAGAGCAGCAACAGTAGTGACGGTAACGGTCTGACCCTTGGCACCACCAGTGGTTCCTCCATTCTGGGTGCAGTAACCGACACTGCAAGCCTCAGCAGCCTGGCGCTTGATGACCTGGTCGCGGCTCTCGATGGGCGAGGCGGTGGCAACGGTAGCCAACACAGTGGCGAAGATGGTAGAGAACTTCATGGTGAGAATTGAGTTGTAGATATCGCCAGTATAGGAAATTCGAAGGTAGGGAATGTCAAGTTGTTGAACAGAAAGGTGGACCAGCCGCGATAAGAGAAGAATAAGCTTATTGTTGGATAGAGACTAAAGAGTGAAGGTTGTTTGACGTGAAACATAGCGAGGTTCTTATAGAAATTCTGCTTGTTCATGAGGCCTTCAAGACGGACATTGCAATGGTCACGGAAGATGTCTCCATTCCTAATCGAGCCTACGGACTCGGAGAACGCTCACATTGCCCCTTTTAGCGAAGTCATCATCACGAATGTTGAAGAGCTGTAATTGGAACGTGAATGGGCTGTTTGAGTAGAGGGGCGTAGTTCATCAGCATGAAACACTCAAGTCACTCCGTATAGACGGGAACAATGTCACACTCGGAAAAGTGATTTTGTTTCTCATTGGTGGAGTTGATTTGGTGATTCATCGCGGGTTGGTGGGAAATCTGACACGTCTTTGAGCTAGAGTTGTTTGATCGACGGGTTGAAAGAAGAAATGCTCACTAGCATGATTTGAACGAGATGGACGATCCCTATTACCGGAATATTTTGAAGCCAGCACAGACTATTGATACCTTCGGCGTGTCAAACCCCGGTTTGGCGTAGTACGATGGGACGTGGGCGGTCGAGCTGTTTCACGCGATTGTAACGCGACAGTTCAGCTCAAAGGATTTCTACCAACGTTTTGTATAGAAACATTTCGTGCAATTATTGTACCATGGCAGTCCTTGTATTCGTAGCACGGCAACTCAGACATCTGCCTCGAGGTGGCCAAAGTACGACTAGCACAATTTATCGTGCAACAAACGCTATTCGACTCTTCCAAGTTGTGTGAGCAGGCCGCTCATAGTGTACGGCCATTTTCGCTTGGTTTGAAAAGGGGTACCGTACTGGCATGCCTCGTGATTCAATTATTACCAGTTGTATTGCACAACTGAACACCACGAGCAGCAACAGGCCGGTCATCAATGGGATTGCTCCCATGCGGATGTCAAAAGTTAAATAACAACCACATTTCTCCCAACATGAAATCTTCCTCGAATCGGAACCCCATATGATCATGCTTGCGCTGTCAGATATTGCAATCCTTGACCTTCGTAATTCGTACTTCTAAGCTTAATACTTAGGCGAAGTGTCAGGCCCCAGTCTAGTACCATGGATGTAACCCGGGCGTGTGTAAGCGAGATTCGCGTCTTGCAAAGCTGGCTCCGCTTTGAGCTTGTTGAGAAGCCAAGTCTTCTTCTGCGATAAGGCTGGTCAAGCATGTCATTGCCAAGACTGATAAAGAAGACTGGGCAGAAGCCGAGGTGTAATTCCATAAACTATAAAGGCGTGTCGTATGCCTTCTAAGCACGTTGCTTCTAGGTACGAAGAGAAATGCTTTTTTTCCCCAAGTGATGTAGTGAACATGATATCTCAATTACTATTATCATTATCATCATCTCACGAAACACCCAAGTCGCCAATTATGTTGTGAAGAGCGTTCGCATCGGAGATAGTTTAGTAGAACTTAAGCTGTCATCACATCAGAATTACTCACCTATCACTCATAATCCATACACATTTGCCTCACACAAAATCCACATTTCATGTGAATAGGTGAGCCAGGCCCCCGACTTGAAGCCATTGTGGCTGGCATCCCAAGTAGCCCAACAGCCGCTTACCAATAAATCGTAAACATGTGCGACTGAATACACCATAAATATAAACTGAACTACGTATTAACGAGAATGTATAGAATTAAATGTTTACTGGTGCGATGTAGCAACCGCGATGCTATAGCATACTAGAATAGTCAGCCGAAATCCGGCTCCTTAGGGTAGTTTAACGTTGAGTCAACAGGATACCCGTTAATGCCGATATCAGAAGCAGAAATCTGGCCCTGTTAACACCCAAGTATCGCCAGGCTACCCTAAAGCACCTTTGGAAATGATATGTTCTCGGCTAAGCCATTTCATGTTGTGGGAAGTTCCTGTGTCATTGTTGCCGGTGGCCTACACTTGTCCCAGCTGCCATCGTTATTTTCATCGTCATTCACTGGGAACCCTCAAACCAATGGAATCCCCATCTATGGCCAAACCAACTCACTGCAAGTACTGCAGAGTGACCTGTAAAGTAGTGCAGTGGAGAGGTGCAGAGCCGATCCTAGAGGGAAATCTCCATGGTTAAGCTGCACAGACGTGACCAGTCAACAACTATGCATCAAACCCACATGGCTTTACATATGGATAAAGAGATAGTAAAGAGGTAAAACGAGTATCTATCTAACGGAATGCTGTATAGGTCTCCAGTGTCTCCAGCTTCTAGGATGCAAGCCAATCGGCAGGAAACCTTTTCAGTGCGCCTGCAGCACGTGGAAAAGCCCAACTGATCTGATAGTAGGGTGACATACTTATGTATTGATCGACAAGATCAATTCCGATTAGTCTGTTCAGTGCTTCGTGTCAAACTATGACGGGGAAAGTCTGGTTGGGAAGTGCCTGGTTGACGTTCCAGTGCAGTAAGAGGAACACAACTCAAAATCGGCAATCTATGGGGACCCTAGAAACTCGCATTGGCCCGTAAAGTCTCTGGTTCAGATGGATATATACGTTTAATGGCCCAAGAAGCGCAGTAAATAGTGCGGTGAAAGTATATGAGACAGAGACACTCAAAAAGTGATTTTGAAGCAACAAGAGATCGGTACATATAAGATCGAAGAATATTATTACTTGAGAGAGTCAACGAATAAATCGCTATTCGAAGTTAGAACAAATACTATTTAATCTATTTCTGAGCGGGTCGAGATGCCATCATGCCTTCCCACTGGGGTCCTTAACTCCATGATCCGAATGCGACGCCTATTCATTCTATGAAATGATGCTCAATTCAATCAGTAACATGCTGCCACATCTGTCTCTCTTACCAATGCTAAAGCGATTCAACTAAGAGCTAGGAAGATATCGTTGAGACTCTAGATCGTAACGCAACATACAGCTTTGCGCCTGAATTTAGTTTTAATTTTCGTAAACACGGCAAGTAGAGTTACGGGAGTGGTCGATCAAATAAATTGTCTACGTCGCTCGGGTGCCCTACCGCCTCCGGCTCTCTTTCTCTTTGAGGACAGCAAGCCGAGATTAGCAATGTTTGAAGATTTTTCCAGGCCTCGCTCCCTTCATGCTCTAAGGTCTTTTCTCATGAGTTCCTGTGATCATCAAGTCTCTCTGTAACCTTAATCTCACTTATTAGGTCGATCTGTTGATCCGGGGAAAGACCCCGGTTTCTCGTACTTCTCCGCAAGTTGATGATAGACCTTCGTCCATTGGAGGAAATCATCATGTGCCGTTGGGAGTATATATTCTCCACAAATAACAATCATTTCCAGTAACAAAATCGACTCTCACCCCGCCTTTTACATCCCCCGCAAAAGCCTCGATCATGCGGCGTAGACCAGACGTGGTGCTAGGACAACTTGCCCAAATTAACCGATCCCAGCTTCTGCATGTCCTAGCACAGACTGTGTGATGTGCCAAGTTCCCCAGGGCTGTGGCTTGGATGTATACTGCGTATTGATTCATGGAATGATCTGTGAAATTCCTCCGTAGCTTGCTCTCTACGACAAGTCACTAAGTATGCTGCACCTTTGTCACTAAGATCTGCTTACATTCGATAGGTTCGGTGTAACGACTGTCGAGGAAACATGCAAAAAACCCACATGGGACCCATGCAACTACTGAAGTCATGCTATTGTCTGTGCCCACAGGGTTGGAATTATGATAACATGAGGTTGGGGTTAACAAGATTGGGGGGTTACTACGAGTGATATGAGTGACATTGAGCGTCAGAGAAAACATATATATAAGGATCGACATCTCCATATTCTCAATACTACCTCCTCATCGCCTAAGCACCTGGACCTCTGCCTCTGACTTTGTACTCCAAGACAGACTTCTTATTCAACTATCTTACTCGTGTACAAGATGAAGTCCACACTTCTCCTTTCCCTTCTACCCCTTGCCCAAGGAGGTGTCCTTGGAACCCGCCAGACTGGTGATGGTTCCCAAGGCTCAGGCGATGCAACTCAGGGAGACCTTGCTGCGAGACCACCGCCTCGTTTCCCTTTCCCTATCACCAAATTCCCCGTTGCCAAGGAGACGGTAGTGCTCAAGAACGCCAAGTACATCATGCCTGGTGAGGTGTTTGATGGCAAGATGAAGCGCTATGAGCGTCCCGAGGGCAGCTGCAACGAGCAAGCTGAGGGTACTGACGCCGATGCTGTCTTCAACTTGATGCCTGGTTCCACTATCCGAAATGTCATCATTGGCAAGAACCAAGCTGAGGGTATCCACGCCCTTGGTGATGCTTGGGTTGAGAATGGTATGTGAAAGCTTTGACTTGCTCAATTGACTGAACTATAAGCTGACTTCTGACAGTTTGGTGGGAGGACGTCTGTGAAGACGCCTTGACATCTAAGGGTCTCAACACCCAATTGAGAGTCATCGGAGGTGGAGCTCGAAGTGCTACAGACAAGGTACTTGTTCCTGGTTTCTGCTCATGGAGATACAAAACTAACTCATGCATTACAGATCTTCCAAGACAACTCCCTTGGCGGCAAGTACAACATCACTGGCTTCTACGCCAATGGTTTCGGAACCTTCTACCAGTCTTGTGGCAACTGCCTTAACCAGGCCAAGCGCAATGCCACCATCCAGAACGTCATTGCTGTGGATGGTATCCGAATGGGCATCGTAAGTGAACCTCGGCTGCTTTGGCTCCTTGATTTTCGATACTAATATATGACCTTAGATCAACCCTAACTTTGGTGACGAGTTCCGTCTTAAGGATGCTCAAATCGAGAATGTCACTACCATCATCACCAAGGAGATTGGCAACAACGTGCAAACGGTGCCTTACCACATTGGAGAGGGACCTGATGAGAAGTACGCTCTGTACAACGAGACACGAGACAACATTGTCGAGTTTGACGGAAAGCCCACAAACGTGTATGAACCCGAGGACCCCTATGAGTGGCTCGAGGAGTTCTGGCCTGAGGGTTTCAACTAGAGATGGATTCATTTCTATCGGTTGCTAATGGTTGATGATTTTGGAAAGCTACTCTATGTTGATGGTTACCCAGTATAATACTTAGATCGATGATAGCGATGATACGTAATGAAATATTGAAATTTGGCTTTGAACATACCTGCACTTTTACTGCTCGCGGAGAGTCGGGAAGTAGATACATATTCAATTTTGTTTGATTTTGCTGGGACTTGTGAAGTTGAGCGGTGGATGTAGTGGAATCAATTGACTCCGTCTCAAATAACCTTGTTCGAGTGAACCTACGTGCTTCTTTTACTCGTACATCAAACAAGTATATAGTATCAGAGTATTCACAAAACAACTACTAGTATGTCAAGTCAGCTACTCTTGTCCTGAACTATAACGCTGACTCGATTATAGCGACAGCGTTGACCATAGTAAAAGTCAACAACATTCCATTACCAGGGGTTAAGCCAATGGATCTAAGTAGGAAATTCTTAACATAGCTATGAGACCTTGATATGACTATTTGGAGTATAATGGAAACATGTATTTTGAAGAACAATCGAGAAAAAATAGATGCTGATAGAAACATAAAACATTAACGTTTATAACACGTCAGAAAACAGTATTTGTGACATCATAGCGCAATTCTTAATTTATTAGTCGATCGCGGGGAAAATCAATATCAGAACTCATAGACCATCATCAACCAGTCGAGACCTTAAACATAGCCTCTTGTCATATCATCAATTGATCGTGGAATAAAAATAGAGTCAGTTGCAAAAAATGCTTTACACCACACTATGTAAGTTTGCCTTGCTCTTAGCAGCACAGCTTGGCAGCGTCATCAGTGAGGAGCAGCAAAAGGTTATGGGACCTAACACCCACGATCTGGACCAGATTCGTCAAAAGTATAGCCAATTCTTGTTCTGTGGAGGCGTAGACTGACTTGGCGAAGGCTTTTGGATGCTGAAATCATCCCGGATATCATTGATGATTTTCCGCCAGCTTTGGGATTCAGAGCATCGTGGAAGCACGGCTCTGCTGATCTTGGCAATACCCTCAAACCAGATCATCTCAACAAGTCTCCTTCAATTCGTCTTGAGAAAGTTGGGACCGATTCGTCTTTTGACAGCCAACTCACCCGTCGTATCAGCTATGTCATTGCCCTCACAGATCCGGATGCACCATCAAGAGATGACCCCAAGTGGTCTGAGTTTTGCCATTGGATCGCCACAGGCCACTCCATCTCATCCTCCTCAGAAGCTGTCAGTCACAAGCTGAAGGATGTCATCGAATACAAAGCCCCTGCACCGCCACCCAAGACTGGCAAGCATCGCTATGTCTTCTTCGCATTTGTGGCAGCTAATGGTACTACCGAGAAGCTTCACCTAACTAAACCAGAGGACAGAAAGCACTGGGGATCAGATCAGGCTGGACATGGTGTGCGTGAATGGGCGCATGACAATGGACTCGTCCCTGTTGGTCAGTTGAATATGCTTTTCTTTCGACTCTTCATTTAAAAAGACCGGCCGAGGTTAACAAGACGCAGCTGCCAACTTTATATATGCAGAGAACGAAGAACAGTAAACACCTCCGGTGGCTGGTGTACATATTCTGCGCCGAGCCGAATCGAAAGGGAAGCTGGATAATATTATACTTTGATTTTTCCTTGGTTTCGGAGTAGAAAAGCCATGTATAGTCAAGCATACGGAGTATATCTCCCAAATACTACTCGTCGCGGACCAAGTTCCCTTTTTTAGTAACCACGTTCTTCCGGAGCGCCGAGTCTTTAACTAGTGACAGTGAGGCCCTCATCATCCCCGCATTCTCGGCTCACGTTGAAGCCCGAAGACTACGAATAAGCGATCACGATCTAGCCACGAACTTGCTTGTTATGCGCGTACCCATGCCTACGAGCTAGGACAAGCTGCTCGGCACACCCACATCGAGAAGAATCTACTTTCGGCCCCAAGACAAGACAGCAAATCAGTCAATCGGACTCTGGAGCGTGACCTTGGAAGATCACAACTACTAGAGATCATTACCTGATTAGGCAGGTTACCACCGAGACAAGGGTCCTTGGCATACCATGCATGAGATAATTAGTCCATAGTTCCATGAATAACTCCGCTCTCTAGTTATTTATTTTGCCTGGTCTTGAAAGAATATAAATAGAGATGTCTTTGGCATCGTGAAAGAAATATCATCCTCACAAAGCTTGTCTATATCCTCTTCTACCATAACCAAAGTCCAAGATGAAGTTCGCTACCCTTCTCTCCCTTGTGCCAGCGGCATTCGCCCTACCCACCAGCAACGAGGATGCTTCTCTCTCAAAGCGACAGAGCCCCAACGCAGTAACCGATCAACTGCTCTTCAGTGTCACTCTGCCAACCTTCACTGCCCGTCGCAATGCCCGAAACCCCCCAACCCTCGACTGGACCTCTGACGGTTGCACTTCTTCGCCCGATAACCCTTTCAACTTCCCCTTCGTCCCTGCTTGCCACCGACACGACTTTGGTTACCACAACTACCGTGCTCAGAGCCGCTTCACTGTGAGCGCCAAGGCACGCATTGACACCAACTTCAGGACCGAGTAAGTAAATCAAGCATTTCAATGGCAGGATGAAGTCACTAATGTCTTTCTCAGCTTATACTTCCAATGCAACGGTGTTAGCGCCTCTGGTGTTTGCAGAGCTCTGGCAGACGTCTACTATGCCGCCGTGAGGGCATTTGGTGGTGACGATGCTACACCTGGCAAGAGAGACGATGCCGCTGTCAAGGAGTACGACGAGAAGCTTGCTGTTTACAACAAGCTTGTTGAGGAGGCACAGAAGAAGGGTGACCTGCCCCGCCTTGACTAAATGTTATGAGCGACGAGTTTGTTCTTTGGTTACATATTGTATATAGTTTATGAAATATCTATCAAATCCAAGGACAGCGCTTCTTACCTGGCCCAGTTTCGCTGGTTGAAGTAGGACACTCAACCTTGGCGTATATATAATGTGTTGTTGGTAGTTGATCATGAAAAACTTTGTGCACCATGCCATCAAACCCACAATCCGGGGGATCATTGCTGGTCTGCATCTTTGATAGCTTTTTAATCGATACTTGAAGGTTACTGGTTTGAAATAGCTATATGTTTTCTCGAGGCTGTCAAGGCCACCCATCCATTCATTCAATGCTACAAGGGAAGGGCGATGGGGATAGAAGATTTTCGAAGCTGCATTTGAGTAATCGTGGCTTTGAGACGCACATTCATGCGCATTCTCTTCAATTGTATCCTATTGTTCATTATTAGCCATTGTTCTAGGCTTGCCATGCAGGCGGCTTATGGACTCTTGTATTTCCTATTGATCCTTCAATGAGAAACCAAGTGCTAGATCATACACCTAGAGGTCCCTGCGTAGGATAAGCGACCTTTGTAGTATAGTAGTTGGCCTAGTTGAAAGAGAAATACAAGTGTGCCATTCGTCGATGAATGTAGGTATCCACTATCACTTCCTTCGTTCTGTGCACTTATACTAAACTATATCTATAAAAAATCTCGATGGCCTGATTATCGTTTATCTGATGATTAAATTTAAGATGGGTAGCTACAATCAGGGCGGTTGTGTATTCTAGCTGATACCATCTAGCCTTGACTGCATTCCTTATTTAGTAAAAATTATGCTACCACAGTTAATTTCTTTAAATTGAACGAGACTCTATCCGTATGAATATCAAGCCTTCAGGTCAGATCTCTATGGTGAGATAGATGGAGTAACAAGGTCACCCTACCAATCACTCTCCCGCCACCTCCACAGCTCTTCTAAGCTTTGACCATTCAGACCAACCATCTCTTGTCAAGATATCATGGGCTAGGCCAGATAAGGAAATTAGATTGCCCATTCTCATATGGGGCTTGAATCGCGGAGGAGGCTTCAGCTGACCATTCTCGATGTTCTCAAGCTTCCCCGCGCAAAGTGATGTCAGGGCCAATGAATTACCGATGCTACCGAATCTGAGACGTGGAATTGACGATGCCGAATCCTCTGACGGTCTAACCTGAGTCAAGTCTCTAGATTATTGAATGATTATCATACGACTTCTTGGCGTAGTGTCCTCTTCCGGATCTGCCGAGTCATGCATTTGGATCTCAAGCAATGACCAGGTGTCGAAATTAAACGGCTTAGATAACCGAAATCTTGGAGAATAGACGACTTTGCGAAACTTAAACCTACAAAAACCTCTATTGCTCCCCTTTCCTTCTTGGCGATAACTTGGCATTTCCGACAAACGAAACAACGACACTCGAAAGATGCCCAAGACGCGCATCCGCGTAGTGGAAGGATCTTGCTGGTCCTGTAAAAAGAGACGGATCAAGTGCGATCTCGCGAAGCCGACATGTTTCAGATGCGCCAAGGTTGGCGCAACATGTGATTATAACGAGAGATTGATCCGATGGAGTACGCGACCAACTGTCCACGTTCCGGCCATCTACCAAATCTCAACTCGCGATGAGCAGTTAGCTTCTTCGCTTGCCGTCTACGAAAAGCGATCCCTCGACTATTTCCACGGACGTTTCTGGCCGCTCCTAACAACATCCTCAAAACCATGCGCGCCTCCAACGACAGTCGCTTTACAACATCGCGTCGTGCTGCTAGCAACATGCGTTCTCGCCGATTCACATCGATGGCTACAAGACGGTCGAAATAGCCGCAGCATATTAAATGTCAAACGTATGGAGTGTTTGGCTGCGCTGCGCGAAGAGGTGGATAGCTGCTGTGGCAAACAAGACGGAGCTCTACAGACATTGCTCCTCGCCGTTCTTCTACTCTACTTCCACGACGGATTCCTTGAGTGCACACAATCTTCAGCATCTACCTCGAGTCACCGCGACGGAGTCTTGGCTATAATCAACCGACTGGGTGGCATGACAAAAGTACTAGGCACTGGCCAGGATCCCCTTCATATGATGCTCTCGGAATTTGCGACTACAGATCTTACAAGAGCTATGCTCACAGGACAACCTCCCTCTTTCCCACCAACCATTTGGGACGTTGTTGATAGAGGACCAGTTTGGTGGGGAAGAGATACCCAAGGGTATTGTTCTCTATCATCTGTATTCCAGCAAATATCCAGCATGGCCTTTTACCTTGAGGCTACGACACACATGGTCGAAGAGTTCTCGATCGAGCGGATTCGCACATTCGAAGCAGCTCTTCGACCGACCTATGCCTCACTGGCTGTCGAAGACATAACATCACCACGATCTTCTCCAGTCGAATCACTGCCTGCCGAATGCGACGCTGAATCAGCTCAGGCATTCAGCCTTGTTCGGATCTTTCAACACTCAGCCCTCATCTATCTATATCGAGCCGTCTGCGGCCTACCAGCCAATCATCCTCTGGTGCAGCAACATACTCAATCTTGTTTGGATTGCATCTTTAGTATACAAAAGCCTGCGAAGATTCTCAATTGCACCATCTTACCTCTTTGCATAGCGGGCGCCCACTCGCAGTGCCCCAAGCAACAGCGGCTGGTTCGCGGTCTGACAAGTTTCATCTACGACGAGATTCGATTCGCATCAGTTCATTCAGTCACTGCAGCTTTAGAAGCCATCTGGAAGCGACCGTTGGAACAGGACATTACCTGGAATGACATGTTTTCGCATCTAAATTCGCAGGTAATCGTTCTTTGATTATTAATGACAGTATACTACCCGCGTTTGGATGGGTCTTGGTTCATATGATGGTACTGGGCAACGGAACGGTCTTTGTATATTATGTATTCTGGGCACTATTGTTACACTGTGCATAATCAGTGCGTATTTGGAGATTAGTATTATCTAACGATGAGAAAAGAATATATTGTTTATGATCTCTCTGGTACCACCCTTAAAAGATCTTTGCGTCCGAATCCGTATCGATCCATCCAAGTCCAATATAAGTCGTACTGGAGGGTAGTCAGACTGGATTACATCTCTGCTGAATTAATTGCGAGTGGCCGTACGCGAAGAAAAAATTCGGCAATGTCTTCCATCCAAATAAGCCGCCAATATTGCAATTGCCAATACCTTACATCAGGTCGTTAGACACGTCGCCCACATGAACTACCAGTTTGCCTCTGACCTTTCCTCCTTTTAGATTGGCATAAGCGGTTCCAACATCCTCCAGCTCGAACTCCCTCTCAATCGCAACTTGTACATTTTTCTCTTGAATCCAACTGGCAACTTGGGCAAAATGCTCCTGATTCGCCGTGACTGAATGGTATTTAAATCTCCTCTTTCCACCACCCATCCATTTAGGTAACAAATTGATAGTGATGAGAGATTTGAATGTTTGGTAACCTGGTGGAAGGCCGATACATACAAATGTCCCATGAGGTTTGAGGTAGTGGTGGGATTGCCAGTACAAGTCGGGGTTGGCAAAGACTGTGTCAAGAACATGATCGAATTGCTCTCCTCTCTGCTTAAGTGACTGGACCGGGTCCTCTTCATCGTATGCAATAACGTCGTCTGCCCCGAGATTTCTGCAAAACTCGGTATTCGATGCCGAGCAGGTCGTTATAACGCGAGAACAGCCCAAAGCCTTGGCTACTTGGATGGCGAACATGCCAGCACCTCCGCTTCCGCCATTAATCAGAACCTTGTCTCCTGGCTTCACAAATGGCATGAGGCATTGCAACGAAGTTGTGCCACATATACCGATACATGCCGCGTCTCTCAGCGCCACACCATCGGGCAAAGCGGCAATTCCCGTTTCTCTTACCACGACATACTCTGCCAACGTGCCCTCCGTCGGCACATCGGTTCTGCCAAACACGCGTTGGCCGGTATTTAAGTTGCTGAGTGTGCTGGAAACAACTGTTCCGGCAAAGTCAAGCCCAGGTGTGGCTGGCTTAGTGAACAGAAGGCTACCCAGAGGCATTTCTGCCACCTTGTAGTCCAGATGATTGAGAGATGCATATGTGACCTTGACCAGTGTGTGGCCTTTTGGAAGGGAGTGGGCGGTTCTTGGAAGCTTTGCATCGGTGACTATCTTGAGATTCTTGTCGATGCCACCTTTGACAGAGCGCCATTGTGCAGCTCGCATGGTTAGAGGGAGTCCATTAGTTGATGCCATTGTCTTTATCATCAAAAGCAATAAGTTCGGCAAGGAACGAGTTAACGAGATAGACAGTAAAGAGCGTGTTCCATCAAGTCCAATTATACAGTCAAACTTTATGCCGATGCGTAACCTGACAACGTGTTGGGGACGTAATATCAGGTAATGTCGGCTTTTTGCCACGTCAGCTCATTGATGTCCAACCAGTAAAAGTCAGGGACAGACCACCTGAATGTTCAGGTGGTCTGTCAGACTTGACGTCTTCACTGACATGCCAGTTAAACACGCGACTATTCCAAAATTTATTGCAGTGACCGTCGCTTTCCAGCATGGCCCGACACATGGCTACGAGAGTGAGAGGCTGTTAATAAAGGCAGCCTTGACGCAAGACGAACAATAATCACAATGCAGCACGAAAATTAAGCATTGAGTTGGAAACTAGTGATGTAAAATAGTAGGATTGAAAGTCTAAATTCCTTTTTGAAAAACTCGTTCAAAAATCTATTTGATAACCTTGTCCATATGAACAGAAGAATCGAACGATGTATGAATCATCTCTCGAGCAGAGTGAATGATTCAGTCGGTGCTCCAACTTCGGGAGGCAATATTACCCTCTCAGTTAGTCTTTGATGCCCTTTTTAGTTGTTGATCAAGACATCTTCTCCGGGAACGATAGTGCCGTTATTGATAGCAGCAGCGTGAGTGCGAGCCAAGAAAGACCAGACAGGGTAGTACTTGTCGAGCCAAGGGATGAGCTGCTTAGCACCAGGAGTGTTTCGCCAGTCTCGCATCAGATCGCAGACGATAGAGAATAGAGAGACAACTTGGACACCAGCATGTCGCATTCGGTCGTTGGAGATGTCGCGAACCAGGGCAGAGTTGGTGCCAGATGCCTCGGCGTTGGCCCAGACAGAGTAGCCAGCCTCACGGAGGGAGAGGGCGAGGAAAGTAGTGCAGACGTCAGTGGTAATACCAGCCAGGATGATCTGGGATTTGTTGGTAGCCTGAACAGCGTCACGGAACTGCTTGCTATCCCAGGCGTTGACTTCTCCCTGTCGCTGAACGAGGGGAGCCTTGGGGTACATCTCGAGGATCTCACGCATGAGAGGACCATTGGGACCTAGGAATATATCAGCATTTGAATTTTTCAAATCTTTACAAGGCCACATACCCTGATCAGCAGAGGTGGTCAGGATGACAGGAAGATCAAAGACCTGTCCAAGAGCAGAGTGGGCGAGAGACTGCTCGCGGTAAAGCGTAGGGTCCCAGTCCCTGGCCAGCTGATAGAGGCCTTCCTGGATATCAACAACTAGAAGGAGCTAATTGTTGTCAGTATTATTACTTTTGGATTTCTTCCGGGCGGGTTCACTCACGGCATCGTCCTTGTCCAGTCGCTCATAGGTGTAGGCGGCAGGCTTGCTGGCGAGAGTAACAGCAGAGAGCAAGCTCGCGGCGAAGAAAGAAGTGAACTTCATTTTGAATCAGGAATTGTATCGACCAGAGACTGTGTTGGTAGGGAGTTCTAGAGATAGTTGTCTGAACCTGTAGAAGATTTGATCAAACTCGGGCGATGGCACAACTATATATACTCCATGTTCAACCGACATCGGTCAAATATTTGCCTTTTTCTTCATGAAAACTCCTCAAGCGGCCGATCCTAAGATTCGGCAACCATAGAACCATGTTGAATGCACGGTCGGGAATCATGTCCGACTTGGAGTGGGACATGGCGGCCGCACGATGCTGGTACTGTCAAGACGCACAAATATACGAGGCTTGAGGAGTAATGATTATGCACTCACACACAAGTCACAGTCTATGGCGAATACCCCAGTGGCTCACTAGAGTGGTATGCATATGTTCGGCACAAGCGAAAGAGCCAGGATATGTCGAGTGAAGGTGTCTTGTAAGCTTTTGGTGTGGTTGGTAATCATGCAGCTATACCAACTCGAGGAACTATCCCCCACTTGGCTTCATGTCCAGTCAGCTTCAGTCACCATTTCCTCAGCAAACTAATTATACGAGATGTCCAATTTTGATGCTCCTGCAAGGTTCACGGAGATATTAGAGATCTGCCCCGACGCCATATCTCTTACGCGCGAATAGCAACAAGAATCACCATGTTCTCATCCTTGAACTTGGCTGCCATATTCTCGGCAGTCTCACGGCCCCTTGTTCTTAGCCTCAATATCCATGTAATCTTGGCAATGAAACGGTCGCTAGATCAATCTTAGCTCGCGTCACTTGGATACAACCCTGCATTAAAGCCGTACATACCAGCGTTACCCCCAACTCCCGGTCTTTATGCTCCGCCCTGACGCATGCTTTGATAATCCCGAGAAATCATGCGCTAGTTCTGTTCTTATGTAACACAACACACATCCTTAGCTAAGCTGGGTTGAGTGCTCATAATATCAGTACGCAACTTTGCAATTGCCTTGCATTCATGTAGAAGTAAAAATTATACTTGTTGTTATTTTCAATCGCCAAGCAAGTCGAGTATACATGGTATAAGACAAAGCCTTCCAGAATCAAGACTTCACATGGTAATAGTCAGGATACACGCATTTGCCACAAGTTTTATACAACTATCAGATCCCTGAGAAAAGCCCTGCGCACGACGTCAGGATGCAGGCTCAATAAAGCTGCCTTTCAGCTAACACCAGGTTCCCCAGCTTTCGATATAACCATGTCCGCTTCGTCAAAACGCCCTCTGTCGTACTAGTTCTTAGCCCAATTCTTGGACCTGTATCCTCTTCAACGATTTGAAGATTGACAGTCTGTTTGTGGAGGTCTTCCTTCACGAACATCTCTTTTACCTCATTATCACTCTTGGTTGTTAGGTTTCGCAAAAAATCATCCTCATCTTTGTAGTTGATCTGCGCAATGCACTGCCAGATATTATCTCCGACCCGAGATACCTTCGTCATCGTAACAAAACAACATGTGATGATGATCACAAGAAGAACGTGAGCAGACAAAGCTCCTATCACCGCCCAGAGCCCATAGAACCTTTGTGGGAAATGCGTGCTCTGATACCACGAGATCTTGGTTGTGTCTTCAACGTCGAAAAACGGCAGTCTATCGTAATACGCCACGAGACCGATCAGCGTGAAAAATGCCTGTCAGGCCTTGGCTGAATTCGTGGTGGTTGACATAACATCTTGAAATATCTGCTGCTGAACCATGTTGTTAACTTGATACTCCATCCTAGCTCCGCCGTTATTTCCCAGGAACTTGAGTCCGCATTTAGCACACATCAAGGATCCCTTCTTATCCTTTTCTTTCAGGAAGGGGCGGATCAAGTTCTGACTCTGGCCGTTCTGCAGTGATTAAAACATCTGCATCCACGGAAGTGAAAGAATCAAAGCAAAGGGATACCGAGAGGTGCCAGTTAGGTACCCTAGGTAGAGTGAAAACCAGCCATTCATTTTTGGGTGTGAGAACAAGTTTGTTCTGTCTCTGTGAAGGAGAGAAATAGAAGTTCTTGGGGTCTGAAGGCTCCGAGTCATCTGTGAGTGCCGAAGGGTACTCAAGAACAGTCATATTGATGAGAACATAACTCCGTCCCGTCATTAAAGAAATGCCATCCCCATCCAAGTAATGGGATAATCCCCACTCATGAGAACCATGTGGATTATTCATAGTGAACTTCAGTGACTTGTCGCTGATGATATCTGGATATCGTGGATCGAGAGATGAAACAAAGCCAGGCCCTAAATAAACACTCTTCTGGATTATATTCCACTCACCGGCATCGTGTGCAAAAGGAATCTCCTGGCTCCAGTTCAGGGTAATATTCCGTCCTCCATCTTCATCAGCACTAAACGTGGCATTGGTTAAGTCTCCCGTCAATGCAGGACTATCGCCCAGAATGAGCCCCAAAGTGAGCCTCTAAGATAGTTGCCGCACAATGCTTTCATGAGGTCGAGTGGACTAGGGTTGGAAGAGCGAAGGGTCGAGAGTTGAGCCGAGCCATAGATGGTGACACGTCGCCGTTCCAAGATGATAGATGCTAACATCGAAGCGCATATCCTAAGACTGTTAACTGGTATTGCACAAACCAGGAACGTTGCACACGAAGCTTATGCTGCTTGTGCTGAGACTGCTGTGCGAGTCACCAGTGTAGTAAACGTGATAGACGGCAGAACGAAGCCCTTGGAGACAATAACAGCCCAGTTTTTTGAAGGATTGTTTCCAGTCGGATTAGACCAAAGAAACCGCAGAAACCCGACTGCGGCTCCTAGAACTAGAGTGTAGAGGACTAGGAATAGAGCGGTAATTGTAGATATTTTCCTCCGTTTGCGAACAATTGCCGCTTCGTTAGGAGGTTCCATATTGTTGGTGATGACTTCAAGGGAGCCTTGGGCGTGGCTCATGCTGTTGGGAAAGAGAGGCATTCTTAAGAATCTATGCAAACTGTGCAAGTAGAAAAAGACAGTATTGTGGACCTGATAGAGGAAAGGCAGAAGGCCGCGTCAGGTCTCATCTATTATATCGTTAGTCTTCCCACACTGCACCCATGTTGATGTGCTTTGCCGGGCGACAACAAGCTTTAGCCGTGTCTCATTATGGAGGGTTCGTGTTCAAGATGCATCAATTGCTATAATTAGGCCGGTGTCTGGGCCGTCGAATCTGGGGAAACAAGGCTACCAATACCGACTCGTTCTGTACTGTACGATTTCCACGTAGTATTAGTGGCTGCTCTCTTTATAACTGTAGAGGTGCCTTTTAGTGTGCTGCTAATGTAATGAGGCTAAGATAAATTAGATGAGGGTGGCACAACTACTTGATATATACTTGTGTGGTGTAAGACATGATATAGCTCCCCCTCTTCTCTCCTCTTCTATCTCATGTTATTTGATTTTATTCTCCTCCTCTTGCTGTTTTTTTATTTTGGAAAAAAAAAATACAAACGAAGTAACATGCGAAACATCCTCGAGATACGCAAGATGGATTTGCCCTCACGTGAAAATGCTAGAAAAACTAGCAACAGCGAAGCTTGTAGAATGACCACTTGAAAGAAAAAGGAAAGAGCTAATGGCTTGGCCTACTTATGAAGTGCAACGAATTTAGCGGATGCGAATTTCAAGAGCTGCGTCGACCAATACATGAGTGTTGTTCACAGCCTGATTTTGCTTGGCAATCCAGCATAGTTTATTTTCTGTTCTGAGGCCTGGATTGGAGGGCTCTGGGATGCAGTCAGCTGCTTTGGGGGAGGTATTTTGCATGAGATAAACGCCATGCATTTCAGCTGTTGACCAGGTTTGACAAGAAGGCACAGAAACAAGCAAGGTTGATCGAAAACCTGCTTTCTTTCAACTACATATTATACACATGTAACTGGTATTTCCATGGCTGGTTATATAAATAGAACTATGAAATATCTCTGTAGCTAGCTATAGATATATATGCCCTGGTATAAGTTAGATATATTAATATGTATCTTGCTACTTTACTTTAAACTAACTTATTATATCTGTGGAATGTTAGATTTATAAACGGGGGTTATAATAATAACATTAAAAATATGTTAAGCTTTATTTCTCGCTCATTTCTAACATATCGGTCTAATATCAAGCCACGCCGGGGAGTCTTCTAAGCTACAGAATAGCGTATCGCCATACCCATAGCCGTAAAAACAATGTGTCAGAAGAAACAACATGTGGGACACGAGAAACGGCATGCGACATATTGGTCAAAAACACAACTTTGCTTATGCAGTGCAGAATTTGAGGGTTAGCAGGCTGCCCTATGGTTTGGCGTGGGGTCATCCTACTTTCCATGTTACCTCCTCTCTTTTCTCTCGTCAGAAGAGTAGTTATGTTGTGCCGCATCCAAATGCAATTGTCGATTACGCGGGTGTATCACGGCTGCATCTTCCCCATCAAGGCCGACAGGAAACCGATAGGCTGCAACTGCCTGTCATCCCCCCTCTGTCAATAATTACAGGTTACTCAAGGTGAAGAGCGAGCAGCTGAGCAACCGCGTGACCCTTTACCTTTGCCTAGTCCCGGTCGGCCCGGCCCGGCGGAGACCTTCCAGAGAGCTGGTGGAAGGGATATGCTAGCTCCATAATGTGATGACTCTAGAGCTTCTAAAAAGAGCGAAACAAGGACAGAGCCCAGGTAATTCAGGCCAAGGAACTAAGCCCGGAAGACAAGGCGTTCAACAAAGATGAAATTTTCCATCTTTTGATCCAAGAAAGGGCACTCACCCACTATCAACTCGAAGAGGAAATAGGAACAGGGGAGATTTCTAGAATTTGTAGAAGCCATCGTCGTTGGGCGCGTGATAGTTGGCGGAACAAGACTGGACGTCGACGACCGAAGTATAGGCACATTGAATGATTTCAAGATATGAGCACTGAGAACTATGTTCCTGATCTTTAGTCTGAGATTGTTTAGCAGCTTTCCCCAGAAGGTCAGATCAATAGATTAACATTCTATACCCCACGATGTTACTTAGGATCAAGACCGTCGGACTCGCCTTAGAACAACTATGACATTGCCATTTCTTTCACGATATTCGGGATGCGATCGGGTTATTACGTTCTTACACCGCTTATAAGGCAGAAGAAGTCTCACGATCCTGATGGATGTATTCGAGAATGGTTTCAAGCCGGTCGAAGGGATCGACGGTACCGCTTGTCCGGGAATCGCTTGTAGTAGGGGAGGTATGCAGTGACGGTGGGTGCATCTTTTTATAATGTTTGTCAAGATCTTCAAAATGCTGGAACATAGGGGATTAACAGTTAGGGTAAAGGCAAACTAGGTTGGCGCTACTACTTTCGCAGTTCATTCATGTGATCGCCAGGTGGGTTCAAGGTAGCCTGTACCGTGTTTATGGAGGATCGCCCCAACTACACCTCCGCTGCAGAATGACAAGAGTACCTGAAATGAGAAGACAACACCTTATAATGAGGGCTCGTGATCATGATGTGCTCTAGTCCCCCTTGAATGAGGTGGCCAGGATAGCCTGGAATAAAGGGAGGGAAAAAACGAGACTATCAAATTAATCAATTTACAGCCATGAGCGTCTATTAGCTTTCCCTCTCATCTAGTTTGCGAACGTCTCTCACGCTGCTATAGAGATATAGTAAAAGATAAACTGTACCTAGTAGCTCCGTCAAACTTATTTGTTGTTATAAAAAGCTGCCATCCGATGCGATCGTAGCTTGCTGCGGCTCCTGTTGATCCATTTTAAACCAAGTTACAGTCGGTGATACCTTCAACAGCCTACATGTGTTCCCTCATCAGCTTCAGAGGGTAATCGTATCATAAGGTCATCATCTATGACTTCGGAACCGCAGTGCGGGGGAAATCGTGGGCTCAAGGCGGGGGGAGGAGCTTGATGTGTTGGGAATTGCGAGACAAAACGTGGGGGGACAAGAAGCAGGTTGACGAAATAGTACAACAGCTTCGCGAGCACAGTCCAATAGTAAGTGAGGATCAGATGCTGTTGTGCGCCGATCACTGAGGAGATAGCTGAACGTGCCGAGCCGGTTGAGAGGGCTGTATAAGCGTATGCATGGCTAGTTTTCGCAACATTGCTTTTATTTAATCCCGAGATGTCCCCTCCCCTCCTCATTTATGTTGTTCTCTACGTCAACTACACTTTCCCCATCCCCTTTATCTCAAAAGACACAGCCCACGATGGCAACCGTCGTTGCTCAAGCCAATTCCTCACGCCAATGGGCTGCACCAGGCTCCGTCAATATCCCCATTGCCAAGTTTCCCTCAGGCTCAAAAGCTCCATCCAGCTCCGACCCCGAAGACGTCGCTACAGCCCTGGTTGATAGCATAAACCAGGCGCTCCAGAAGAATGACTACCCCGCTCTCGCTCAACTATTCACAGATGACGGGTACTGGCGTGACCATCTAGCTTTATCTTGGGCATTTCGAACTGTCCAAGGTCCTGGCAACGTTTTGGATTTCCTAAAGAGCTCTGCAGGATCTAAAGATGGATTTCGACTCAACAAGATTACCATTGACAAGACCTCACCTGTGCGAGCACCCATGGTCGTCCCTATCGATGGCAAAGGCGACGTGCAGGGTGTCCAATTCTTTTTCACTCTTGAGACCGTTATCGGTACTGGCCAAGGTCTTGCCAGAGTAGTTGACCAAAATGGGGAGTGGAAGATCTTCACTTTTTACACTCGCATCCAAGAACTGAAAGGTCACGAGGAGAACATCAACGAGCGCCGACCTCAAGGTGTTGAGCACGGTGGAAGACCAGGTCGCAAGAACTGGGCTCAACGGAGGGCTACGGCAGCTGAGTTCGCCGATGGAAGCGAGCCAGTTGCGTTGGTCGTTGGTAAGTGAAGCCGTAAAATCATCATCAAAGCTTTTTTTTTTGACATTCCTCATTCTAGGTGGTGGCCAGGCCGGTCTCACAGCCGCAGCGCGTCTCAAGATGCTGGGCGTCGAAACGCTTGCAATCGATCAGCATGAGCGTGTAGGAGATAATTGGAGAAAAAGATACCACCAATTGGTCCTCCACGATCCCGTCTGGTATGACCACATGCCGTACCTCAACTTTCCACCTCAATGGCCTATTTTCACACCCAAGGATAAGCTCGCTCAGTTCTTTGAGGCTTACGCGACGCTCCTTGAACTCAACATCTGGACAAGCACGTCTCTGATCGACACCAAATGGAATGAATCGTCACAATCCTGGACAGTTACTGTTGAGAGAAAGAAAGAGGATGGTTCAACTGAGAAGCGGACATTGCATCCTCGTCACATCATTCAAGCCACTGGTCATTCTGGAAAGAAGAACATGCCTGATATCAAGGGCATCTCCGACTTCAAGGGTGATCGTCTCTGTCATTCGTCTGAGTTTCCTGGTGCCCAAGAAAACAGCAAGGGCAAAAGGGCCATCGTCGTAGGGTCGTGCAACTCGGGACACGACATTGCTCAGGATTACCTCGAGAAGGGTTACGATATCACCATGGTGCAGCGATCTAGCACCATGGTTGTGTCCTCCACTGGCATAACTGATATCGGTCTGAAAGGCCTCTACTCGGAAGACGGACCTCCTGTTGACGATGCTGATCTGCTCCTCCATGGACTACCCACCTCAGTCCTTAAAGCCCTTGAAGTCGGCACGACTAAAAAGCAGGCCGATTTCGACAAGGAAACACTCGATGGTCTCAACAAGGCAGGATTCAAGACCGACCGTGGCCCCGACGATGCCGGGCTCTTGATGAAGTACTTCCAGCGAGGTGGAGGCTACTACATCGATGTCGGTGCCTCCAAGTTAATTGCCGAAGGCAAGATCAAGGTGAAGCACGGTCAAGAAATCGAATCGGTTCTCGCTCACGGTCTTCGGTTTGCAGACGGTACAGATATTGAGGCTGACGAGATTGTTTTTGCCACTGGATATCAGAACATGCGTACCCAAACACGAGGCATGTTTGGTGATGATGTTGCTGACAAGGTTGGTGATGTCTGGGGATTCAACAAGGAGGGTGAGATGAGAGTCATTTGGCAAAAGAGCGGTCATCCAGGTTTCTGGTTCCACGGTGGAAATCTGGCACTTTGTCGGTATTATTCAAAGCTTCTGGCCATCCAAATCAAGGGTATAGAAGAGGGTTTGTACAATTACCAAGATATCTAGGAAGCAAGCTTCGCACAGCGAGTTAGAAACCATATCAATCGTAGCTCGCATTGTCTGGTTACACGCAAAGCTGGCAACAGAAACATTGGATCCACGGTATTACAGGCCAAGATTCAAAGTATCTTAAATATCATTAAGTTATCATAAGACTATATGTAGAATTGAATTAGGTTACAAGAGGCATGAAGCCATAATCTAGTCATTACCAATCATATAGCATGTGTCGCATCTCCGCTGGGTCAATCATCCTGGCCGAATGTGCCGACGTAAATGCTCGGGTAATTAAGCAAGCACTTTCGACATCAGAAAGATCTCTTTGAATAAAAAAGGTACACTTAGCCCGCCTGGTAAACAGCCAGAGCAGCGACATGGGGATTGATCTGGGTAAGGTTGTAGGGGGTGACGTATAGATCAGTATCAGTGAGGGCAAGGAACATGGTTCCGTTAATGGCAGGGTCACCAGCCCAGGTAGACACGTTGGGCTGAATGGTGTAAGCAGTCCTATCTTCAAGACTGACGTTCTGAAGAGGCGAATAGTTAACGTTGAGCTGGGAGACCCAAGCAGCAAACTTGGGCTCCTTGACGTTGGTCGAGGTGATGTAGCTGTTGTTGGGACCGACAGCCTGGCCAGGAGCATCCCAGTTGAGGAAGACCTGACGACCAGGGTAAGAAAGAGGGATGCTGCGGTTTTGAGTGATGGCAGCATTGCAATCAAGAGTTGAGTCAGTCGCGTTGACGCAAAGCTCATCCTCTTCAATATCAGCAGTAGAGAGGGTGTTGGCATATCCGCCGGTAGTCTCGTTCCAAACGTTGGATCCGTTGATACGAGCAGGGTTGGGCTGGTTCAGAATATTGAGCGAGGGGAAGTTCTGCCAGACGAGACGGGTCTGGTTATAAGGGCAGCTGGAGATGTAGGGAGCCAACAGAGTCCAGGCCCAACTCTGAGGGATACCGGGAGTGTGCCACTCAGGCATAGCAAAGGAACCACCAAACTGGCGGAAGATCAGCTGCTGTCGCGCCTCGATGGTAATGGACTGCAGCAACAGCTGTGCAGCAGGACCAGAGTTGAGATGAGGCAGGAAGCCATAAACACCAGACTCGCCCCATCGAGTGAGCTTCTGGTTGAAATCGATGAACTCGGGGACGTTGGAGACAGGGTAGTTGTAAGTGCATTGCTTTGGAGCCTCAGCGCCAAGCATGTTGCTGATAACGGTAGCATGGCCAATCTCCTGCTGGGCCATGTACTCGATGAGGAATCGATCCTCAGCGCCGATACCATAAGAGTCAAACTCCTCCTTGGAGAAGGTGGCTAGACCCCAGCGGAAGAGATCAAGCTCAATCCACTCCTGATAAAGAGCGAGGGCAAGAGATTGGTAGTCAAAGTCGCTCTGGACGCGGTAGACGGGAGCAGAGCCGTTTGTTCCAACACCACCGTCCGGCGTGTAGGGAGCAGGCTGAGGAGCATGAAGCTCATCATCCGCAGGGTAGTCGTAAGATCCTGGAGGGGGAGGTCTCGCGGGGATGGATGAAGCAAGAACTGTGGTTGACAGAGCACCTGTGGTTGTGGGAGTGCCTGTGAAGGGGCCATGCGAAGTGACATCGCTGTAAGGAATAGCTGGTGCCGCAGTACCAGAAGAAGAGACGGTTGTCTGAGCTTCTGATACGAAAGGAACGGCCTTGACGTTGCCCGCAAGCGCAAGAAGCACCACGCTTCCCAGGAAAGAGTTTGCCGACATGATGGATCGAGAAGAGATCTTTGATGTCGAATGTCGAATGCACAGAAGGCTTCTAATGCACCAGCGGCCCGGGGATTTTATTTACTTTGGGACGGTTATGAGATGGGACTATCTACTCAGAACTACCGACGTACACCGGAGAATATGATCCACAATGATGCGTACTACGAATCTCCCGGAGGCTCCGTCATGGAATCTTGGACATCTCGATAAGGCATTTAATTAAGTTGGTCGAAGTGGAGTGGTAATTATGCCGTCAACAACTGGTCAATATTTGCTACGGCTGTGTTGTGCAAGCCAAGAGTCCCAAACATGCCTGTAAAATTTCTGAGAGATTCCAAATGTCAAAAGGTCGATGACATTATGACTTTGAAGTTTGCGGGAATAAGAGACTGATCAACGTAATGAGGTTGTATCACCGGCGGGAAGTGGGTTCACTAGTCTAGTGGTTTTACATAGATGACGGGTTGATAGGATACGCTCAAGAATCGTTGTCGTGTTTCTGACATGAACATGGCGTAATATTTGTCCAATTTTTATGTCTCTGATTTCCGAGCAACTGAGTTCCCCAGCTATCAGGTACTCTCATGTTGAAGCTTCGTTGACATGGCAGTTTTCACATCCTTGATTTCACCGTTGCAATGGCAATTTAGCTTGGTTTCAAAATCAAGGTCATGTCAGCAGAGAGGTAGGAGAGGTTAGTCCTACTATTGTTAGCAATGGAATGAATATCAAAAGGTCAATCTTTGAAGTTTGAACCACCAAAGACTGGTGATAAGTGATATGTTATTTCTGCTTCCATTCATTAAGCTCACATTAGCGAGAAATCCAGGTGCCACACTTGTGAACTTCGTATGCGAATCGACAATCTATAGCAGGCTTGGACCTATCAGACCGACCGGAGCTCCCTCATACGTACATCAATTTCAAGAACCGGAGCTAATTCCCCATTGAGATACTGTACTGTATCACAGGAGGACTTTCCTGGTATCATGTCGTGACCAATTATGTACCAGCAATTAAGATACATTGCTCTACCACTGGTCAATATTCTCGTATCGTTGGTCGCCTCATCAACATGTATACCAAGAACCCGTCATCTGTCATCTGTTACACGTCAAACAGCATAACTGCAGTCTTCTACCAAAAGCCACGTCAATCATGTCGGCGTCATGGCATGTCCTACTCCAGGGATATATGAGTAGCTATCTCTCGTAGGCCTTCTCCAGACAGAACACCTTAATTATTTTGATAAACATGTCGTCCATCCGTGCAATCTTGACGCCCCAACTTCGCGCTGCCATCAGGCCTCAACACTTTCGTCTTCCACAAAAGCCCTTTCGAATCCAAGTAGCAGCCATGTCTGCTGTCTCAGACGCCATTGTCAAAGACCACCGCGAGCTCAAGGACTACTACAATGAAGTAGTTAACTCGACCGACCACGATCATCAGCAGCGCTTCGGCAACCAATTTGTCTGGGAGCTTGCCCGACACTCGATCGGCGAGGAGCTCATCATCTATCCTGCGATGGAAAAGTACATGGGCGCCAAGGGCAAAGAGTTGGCCGACGATGACCGCCAAGAGCATCACCAGGTAAATTCATAGCCGCTTAACAACATGTAAAAGATTGACTAACAGTTTTACAAGGTCAAAGAACTACTCAAGGTCTTCCAGGGATTAAGCTCTCACGATCCGGAGTATATCCCAAAGATTAAGGAGATTTGGGGTCTGCTCAAGAAGCACATTGAGGAGGAAGAGAATCGCGACTTGCCAGCCCTCGAACAAGCCCTAACGACTCATGCCCAAGAGACCGAGTCCCTTGCAACTCAATTTTCCCGCACCAAACAATTTGTGCCAACGCGCAGTCACCCGAGCGCTGGAGAGAATCCGCCCTTTGAGACAGGTCAATTGACATCATTACATGCTTGGCTGGCTTACCCTAGGACTCGCACTTATAATCGATCTCATTCAAGACGTCGCCTATTAACGAAGCGGCGCGATTTGATAGTCTCTTGTTTATTTCTTAGATTTAATGTTTTTCGTAATATCATGTAGTTGGATTTTTGGATACCATGGTGTTTTTTCATTGCAGTCTTTGACATTATAGACAATTTGAATTTTATTCGCTTGAGCCTTAACTACAGCAATATTCTTCTTGCACTTTAGTATACCAATTATAACTTAACCTTCAATCAACACACAAACTGAAAATCGGAATCTACAAAACATAACTAGTGACGAAAGACATTGCGAATCTCGGTTTTGTGACTCTGGTCTAGTTATAAACGTTAGCTTATCTTATCAGCGAAATCACCTATGCCGACCTTAAGCGATAGTAAGTGGAGACAGCGAGAACGTTAGCTACGACTAAAGTGTCTTCAAGACAGTTACAGACGAAGAGAGAGATGCTTCGAGAGACAGGAGTGTTAGCTGCTGGGTAAGACAGTGATTAGGAGTTTTAAGCAACAGCTTAGCTGTAGTTCTTAATCTGTAACAACCGCAGATAAGGAGATCCTTTCAGCCAAGTACTATGTATTAACCTGTCCGTTATCGCTCAGTCATTTAGCGCAAGCCCACCCCGCAAATGGGTAGCGCAGGGTTAATCTGCTGCGGGGTCGGCCATCACCCCAAACTTTTCGACGCAACACCAAAAACAACCCCACGTATCTTTGGGCTTCTCAACATTAAAAACACCATTGGCTGTATTATACTTAATTTTGCAGTTCAACACCTACTTCGCTTCACTTCAGTTCACTCCAATTGACTCACATTCAAAATGACACCTTCACTACAAGACGCCAAAATCACCTTCCTCGGCGGCGGCAACATGGCCGCTGCCATCATCGGTGGTCTTCTCGCCAACAACATCCCCAAGCAAAACATCTACGTCTCTGAGCCCTGGGAAGTGAACCGAAACAAGATGGTTGAGAAGGGTGTTCGCACAACAACGGACAACAAGGAGGCTGCTGCTGACGCCGACGTTGTCATTCTCGCTGTCAAGCCCCAAGTCGCAAAGGGAGTTTGCGAGGAGCTCAGCACCGCCTGGGCTAACCGCAACAGTCTACCCGTTGTCATTTCCATCGCAGCTGGCATCACCCTCGCCAGTATCGCTCAGTGGTTCAAGGGCGACAAGGGTACCGCGCCTCCCATTGTCCGCGTCATGCCCAACACACCCGCCCTGGTGGGCGAGGGCGCTTCTGGACTATACGCAGCCAAGGATGTGACTGACGCAGAGAAGGAGTTGACTTCTGCTCTTCTCGGCAGTGTCAGCAAGGCTACTGAGTGGGTGGACAAGGAGGAGCTCCTCGATGTTGTCACTGGTCTTTCCGGTGAGTTGCCCATACTCATAAACCATATGTCAGCCAGCTAACTTATCTACCAGGTTCTGGTCCCGCTTATTTCTTCGCTTTTGTCGAGCATCTCATCTCCAGCGCTACCAGCCTGGGTCTCTCCGAGGAGCAGGCTACGCGTCTTGCCAAGCAAACTTGCTTCGGCGCTGGTAAGATGCTTGTCGAGTCTTCAGACGAGCCTTCTCAGCTACGAAAGAACGTCACTAGCCCCAATGGCACCACTCATGCTGCTCTTGTGAGCTTTGAGAACGCCGGCCTGAAGGACATTGTGGATGGAGCTGTCAAGGCTGCTACCCACCGTGCTGAGGAGCTCGGAAAGAACTAATCAACCAAAAGTATGGCCAATGAACTGGGGCTCTAGAGGTAGAAGGTTTTAGAAGAAGCAAAATAGTAAAATTCATCAAGCCAAAACAAGCGTGTGTGTTGGTTGACTTTGTTGGAAACATTAAACGGCTTTAAGACACTACATCCGTATTAATATCCGTGTTAACTCCAAAACTGAGTAAGCACTTAATGGACAATACAATTTGTCCGACGTAGAGGAGGCTCATAGAGCCGTGATATCCAATCATGTAGCGTAGATCTGCTGCTAGGCTATATCAGGAAACCGATCTCTGATTGGTCCAGCAGCTTATGATTGTCTTGTGAGTCTTTCAGAATTCGATATAAGTTGAGCCTGTTCTCATAAATCTGAGAAAAGATACAACCAACTCACTCAGAAACCACTACTCTTATCAGCTTTACCTTTAAAAATCACCAATATCCAAAATATTACAATGGAGTTCCCCAACAACACCCTCATCGGCGCCGCTGCCAGTATTCCCGTCAACTCTGCTTCTCCCATCTTCACCTTTACTCCTGTTATTCTCCCTGCTCAAGATCGACGAGTTGACCTAGAACTCAAGGTCACGTCCCCAAACAGTGGAGATAATCTCCCAATCATTCTTCTGCCCCACGGCCACGGCCTCAGCAACTATCTGTCTTCGCTCAAAGGCTACGGGCCCATCGCAGATTGGTGGGCGAGCCATGGCTTTGTCGTCATCCAACCTACCCATTTGAGCTCCAGACATCTTGGCTATGAGTTGAGCGCTGGAAACATCAGTGAGCTCTTCTTGGAATCGCGGGTCGAGGACATGATTCAGATTCTTGACCAGCTCGACACCATCGAGGAGACGGTTCCGTTGCTCAAGGGCCGACTTGACAGATCCAAGATTGCTGTCGCGGGCCACTCACTTGGTTCTGCAACTGCCAGCGTTCTCCTGGGTGGCGTCAACATAGACCCTCGTGACGGGACCAAGACGGAAGCGGCTGACAAGAGGATCAAGGCTGGCGTCGTTTTTGGCGCTGTAGGCAATGGTGGAGCAGACCTCTCCGAAAACGGGCGAAACATGCTTCCGTTTTATGATCTCAAGTTTGAAGGAATGGCTACTCCTTCTCTCATCGTTTGGGGCGACGAAGATGCCAGCCCCCATCTGACAAGCCGAGGAGCGGACTGGCATCTGGACCCTTACACAGAGTCCCCAGGACCCAAGGCTTCGTTCTGTATTAAGGGTGGAAAGCATGGATTTGGCGGAATCAGCGGCTGGGATGCGTTGGAGTGTCAAGATGAAAGCCCTGAGAGACTGGCGGCTGTGCAGAGAGTCACTTGGGCGTATCTGATGAGCCAGCTGTACCCCGACAACCAGGCCTGGAAGGAGGCCTAGAAGGCTATTGCGGAGCATGCAGAGATTGGAAGCATCGAGGAGAAGTAGAAGTAGATTAGAATCAATGGAGATGATTCCTTGATAGGCAATACCAGGTAGCTTTACATCAAGAATGTTACCAGATTCTATACTGAAAACATAAGCATTATACCAACACTATATATCACTAGGGAGTAGGACAGAGGCAACCTTTTGCAGATGACGCTTCTAGAAAGTCCCTATATGTTTGTCTGACCCTGAGATGTTAAGACCTTTAGTAGTAAATATGGAAGACGAAGGGTTTTCTTTAATAGCTGTTAATATTGAGAAAGCCTTATTGTAATCATAAAGCTTACTAGTAAATATATATATATAGGCATATAATATCTAAATTAAAACAACAGTATAAGGTTTCGATCTCATTATTAGTAAAAAAAACTTACTTTTTAGGCAGAAGGATTTAAACTTGAAGTCAATCAGCTAAAGATTCAGCTAAAGACAGAGTATTGTCACAAGGTAGCTCGCAATATGCACAATAGTTACAATAGTTTTTATTAGTGATCTTTGTTTGTCGTATACACTCAACGCAAACTAGGACTACAGTTGTCTGAGCAGCGTCACCGGGACTACGTTCATGTCAGGCCTGAGTCGGGCGCAGCGCACTGAGAACCTTGAGTAAGTAAAGGAGTAGACGTCTGGAGACTATGCAATGCATTTACAACGTGGCAAAAAGATACGCGCTTTCATAAAACTAGACATCGCTAGGTAAGCTACTTTCACACACTAGTATTCCTATCGACCGTACCAATTCAGCAACCTCCTCTCCAGGTAATTTGAGCAAGGACAGGCCTCATAAGTTCGTGTGAGAAAGCAATCAATCGTGGCTACGATGACACGATTCTTCAGTCAAGGAAAGAGGCTTGTTAATGATATGCGTCAAGCTAACGGTGTATGACATTGGTTCTTTTCTGCGTAGATCAGACCAGACCCTGAATAATGCGATGCGTCGATGAATCATGGGTTGAAACAGCCACTACGCTCACTGTTTCTCAAGGAGGTCACAGAAGTTTTCTTTAGCGAGCATCAAGAAGGGTCGCGATGAAACAACTAAAATTGCGACAATCTGGTGGCGTACGAAGGATTCTGGGATCAAGGCCGAAGAAATTTGGAGGAATGGTCAAGATGACGATCACGAAATTCCGAAAGACCAGGGAATTGAATACCACTTCGCATGCGAATATCGTATCTATCTTGAGTAACAAATCATCCCTGTCGAGACGGCATATTATTATCCTCCCCGAGAGCTACCTGACATCCATGTAAACGAGAAAAAAGGAGGTTAACCAACCAGGGTATAGGCGTTATGTGGACGCTTGCAACATTCCCGGAGAAGCTGTAACAGCCTCTTGGCAACGATTTGCAATAAGGCTTTTTGATCTGCAGCACCCAAGTAGCGCCACTATGCCCATCGTGGTCTTCCGTGTTAAAACGGAAGCCCTTGTTAAACCGGTTAGGCAGTGTTGTTCGGTGTTCGACTTGTTGTCTTGATTGATTGATGTCTATCTCGCCTCTTGCCCCCTCATTTTGGGCTGATGCTCTGCGCTATTCCTACTTGAGACGCTTTCTGTCAGGTGACTCTGCCTTCCCTTATTCCGAGGTTCGTTTGGTCAAAACGCCTTGCGGATTCCAGTACCACTTCTTGTGTATATATGACCGCTCCGGTTCAACAGGGGTGGCCGGTCGGGGGGTGAGGGATGTTAGTGCTAGACGTGCTTACATCCGGATTTACCGTTGCTCATTTTAGTCAGTCAGGGCTGCACGATAAAGGGGCAGAGCCTCGGATTGGAACATCAATGTACCCGAAGTTGCAACTTAGGTAACACTTGATGCCGATCGGCCGGGCTGAGTGCGGAGTAAAAGTTCTCGTCTGAAGAATGAGGATTAGGTAGTCCAGCTCGATGCCCAACGATGAGATAACCGACCAACAGTTGCAGTACCACGTAGAGCGTAGCAAGCAGTGGAATATCCTCAAAAAGACAAAACACTTTGTCAAACCGCTTCTGCGTAGGAGGAGATATTCTCTCAAACAGCTTACCCATCACATGATACCGTTGCATTGTTGCGAGCAAAGCTCAAGCCTCATGGGCGTTATGAGGAGAACAACCAGCAGACACGGTAAATAACCCTGTAACGACTACTGGAACTTACCAGCCAATCGGGTCCATTCGTCAGCGCCCCATATTCCGCTAAAGATTTTAGGTTCCGGGTTTGACCTGGGCAGTTGACGTTGGCCTATATACATACGGATACAAGTCATACATACGTTCAGGGGGCGCCATGGCTGCTACTCTAACCAATAACCTGCATTCATGGCGTGCTCTTGGCCGATTGCACACCTCGGTAGAGCAGATTGCTCCGCTACCCGGGCGCGGGCTAGTTTTTCGATGTTCTTCTGGACGAAAGAGAGGAAGACGCCCTGATGCAACGAAAGCTGAGACATGCAAATTGTAACGCTGTTGGTTATAGGCCAAGGAGTTCACCTGCCTCGAGTATATGAGCTGCTGGGACTGTATTTGACAAGCCATGTTAAGATTATGAGGCTTGTACGGCGTAATCCCATTAGGTTGAAGACATTTACAACCCGCATGGCAGGTTTCCATCTTATTTCCCGCCATATTGAGACGAAACTATAATAGTACTGTCAATGCACGAATCTATATTAAAGGCTTTGAAGCCAAAACATCCTGACCAAGATCGCTCGTTAGTTCTAGAAACCAGGCTCGATCTAAATTACCCGAGCTTGATGTTGATTGATGGACAACACACACTGACAGGCATTGCCCTTGCTACCCGGTTCCCAAGTGGCCTGACTTGGACTCTGAGACGTAGCTTTGAGCCTGAACTAAGCCCTGAAGACTGTACCCCTAGCCAATGCCGTTGCCAACCAGGAACGTTTGGCGTACAGGATCATTCTTAAACCGGCTTTTGGGATACATCTGCAACACAATTTGACCATCAGGCCTAGGCTCCCTTACCATTGTTCTCTAGACCCAACACACATAGGGTGGGGATCCCGGTAGTTAGAGGCGATCACCCTAGTACGGTTGCTTTTTGGTGAGGGAAATGACTCGTAGGTCCCATCCGATGGTAGATCAACTTCGACGGTTCGAGGTTATCAAAAACTTACTTAACAATGCTGCTCCATCTACAACTGCCCCAAGCAATATCCCAGTTTTGACTAGTCAATCACCGCGTTTTTGGTTCTTTCTTGTTCTCCACAAGCGACAATGACAGGCCTGCTAATTCCGCCATGGTACAAAGATGAAGCCCCGGAAAGTATTGAGATGAACATCGTCAGTATCATCTTTGGCTTTAGTTTGGGTGCATCTATCTTCACAGCTTCTATGGCAATAAAGCAGTCCTTTTCAGCATATCGGAGGGGGAGGCTTTTCGGCGCGTACATCATCATGTGTTGGCTTGCTTGGATTGGTAGCAACTGTATGGGTATCGTCACCTACGTGTGGCTAAGAGGGGTTGCAGAGCCAAGGTTAGTTTGATATCTTACCAACTAATGCAGGTTATACCCCCATTATGGCTCTTGGACTGACTTGATCCTGTGTTCTCCAGCTTTTGGATCTTCTTCTTCATCAGTAAGTCACATCCCGCCGGGCTAGGAGAATAATGTCTAACACTCGCCTTGCACAGTCGTATTCTGGAGCATGCAGATCCAGTTCACTCTGCAGATTATCATCAACCGAATATCACTTCTCTTGGCTAATAAAAAGACTATCAACAGAGTCAAGTGGGGTGTCGCTTTCATCGCAGGTCTCATCAACGTGAGCGGCTTCTGTATCTGGGTACCAGCCCGCCTACAGATCTCTGAGCTTTATGAAGAAATCAACATCATATGGGACCGAACCGAGAAAGCCGTTTTTCTGATCGTCGATCTAGGCCTGAACCTTTACTTTATATACCTTGTTCGATCCAGACTTATCGCGTACGGTTTAACAAAGTACAATAGACTATATCGCTTCAACGTCGCTATGCTCGTTGTATCTGTGTCACTGGACGTCATCCTGATGGGGGCCACGTTTCTCCCAAGTCCTGTCGTGTGAGTAGCCCTGCTGGACGTCGGATTATAATAGAGCTAACGTACAAGCAGCTACGTACAATTCCACCAACTCGTCTACCTGTGCAAGCTCTACATCGAGATGAACGTAGCCTCTCTTCTAGGACACATAGTCAAGAGTTCGAGGGAACATGATGGAATGAGACCCGGGACGAGCGTTTACGGACAACGGGGTCGCGAAGACGCACCAAACGGCGGCAGGATGACCACTTTAATCACGTCGAACCGGACAGGGCATGTTCGACTTGACGATCAGTCTTGTGATCGTTCTTATCCAAAAGGATCCCAATGGGGGGGTAATGGTATAGTAAAGCTGGTTGAGACCCAAATTGTCTTTACCGGCCCGGAAGAACCAGCAAGCAGTGATGCCAGTTCCGAGGCAGTCGCTAAACTTGTTTAATTACTCTAGATTACCTAGACGACATCTTTATTTGGAGTTATTGTACAAAGGGGCGGATTAAGCGAATCTGTATACCATTTTTCATTCATTCATAGCAATAATACAAGAGAATTAATTTACAAGGTGTGCGATTCCATAAAGAGATTGATCTGCCACTCCACTCTTAAAAGGTATTTCAGACATACACTAAAAGGCTGCTTTATGCTCGGTATAACGTGTGGTATGTCGCTCTGACAAACTATAGGCCCTTTACACTTTGCCATTGGGGCGACCGACAGCACCTGAGGGAGACCAGCCAACTTGACGCAATATGTCTTGTCCAGTCACTCATCTTGCGCGCAATACACCTGGGCGCCACGGCTGCCTAAGCACTGCATTCTCCTCTCTTCTACCGGCTTGATATGTCCCGTTAACCTGTTTCCTCTACTGCAAAGCTCTGTCAAGGGCTCGGCTGCTCCGGAGTTGGACGACGACGATGATGCACAGGAGGCCGAACCCGCAGAGAAGAGCTCCGAAAAGCAAGTGTCTTTTGACTCGGGCGTGGACTCAACCGGATCGTCACCCACCAAGTCCCCTACCCAAATTATGGTGAAGCCTGTGGTCCAGCAAGCTGAAGTCACTAAGCCAATTGAGATACCACCTCACAGAAACCCACCAACGCCCTTATCTGGAGCCAACTCGACAAAGAAGACGCAGCCACCTTTCCAGCCGTCTACATCATCCACCGGTGGGGAGTTCCCGTCTAGCACCTGGGATTCCACTCCCACGTCTTAGTACACATCGTCTCTTGCATCACAAAGCAATCAAACCTTGAGAATCAACAATCCAGCGGGGTTAGATACCGCGATAGAAAAATTTTCAAGAGCCGCCGGCCGCCGGCCGCCGGGAGTCGTTTGATGGACAACATTGACGACGTGCCCCCCATTGCACCGCTGAGGATTAGCCCCAAAAGTCGCAGCCCACCGCAGACATCTCCGAAGGCAGTCAATAAGGAACCCAACGCTTCTAACCTTCAGGTCCAAGAGTTGATGTCCCGAGTCCAACAACTGGACCTTCAGTGCGAGGAAGATGGTTACAAACTCGCTCAGGAAGAGTATAAGGAGAAGCAGTGGAACAAGGAGAAGAGGGAAAGGGAGCAGGAGGAAAATGGACAGAAGGCTCGAGATAAAGAACAGAAGCGACAGGAGAAGCTGAAGAGGCAGACAAGGGAGAAGCCAGCGGAGACCAAGAAGACTAAGGACCAGGGGCAAGAGAAGGACAATCTAGCACGTTTTCCTGTTCTCACACCTGAGAACCTCGAGCGCTTCGAAATGTTTCGACGCCAAGCCAAGGAACAAGCTGTGCGAAAGAAAAAAATGGGCTCCAGAGTTCTGTTTGTTTGGGGCTGAAGGGATTGTCAGGGCTTACTTGGGCGTTACTTAATGGTTGTAGATATAAACGTATGTTAGGTTGATTTAATCGTGTATCTATGTTTTGCTTTGACTTGATGTGAGGAAGAGATAAATGGCAAGAACAACGAAGCACAATCTGGACAATAATGTCGCGTCGCTCAGTCCCATCGAATTCTACTCTTCAGCTCTGATATCTCGACCGCACCTGATGAGGTATCCATGTTCCGCTGGGCTTGACTCTCTGCCTCAGGATAAGACTTGACCACTGCCTTCACGTACCTGACAAGTCAACGACACATCCTCACCTATTCTCTACCTCTAATATTGTTGTTTTTGTCGCCTGTAATCCACCTCAACACCATGATAACTGGAAACGAAATGGTGATCTCACCGCAGTGGATGCTACCAATTGTGAGGATTGTGACAAGATTGAGTTTACTCAGCTGGGGCGCCAGGCCAATGACCAAGACAAGATTCAGTTCAATACTAGCCATTCGCTGTGTTGCACTATGTCGAGATCGGATCCTTCGACGTTTTCTACCAGTTGTGGGCTTGGAAGAATATGACAGGACATGATTCCAACTGTCAATTGATTGAGATTAACTCTTCCATATCCCGGTCTCTCACCAAGGCTTGGATCTGCCGCTTTTGCCGAAAGGAGACATGAGTCAATGATTAGTTCAACCTTGGTCATAAGCCAAAGATGCATTAAATAAGCCTGAAATTCTTCCTGATAACCACTGTGTGCTTCGTGTCTGGAAGCTCAAGTACAGTCAGGTCTCATCTCTCATTTCTTCTCTCATTTCTTCTCTCATATTTAGCCTCACTTTCGTGACGGATGGAAGGCTGAACCTATCACATCATCAAATTCCAAACCAGCGGAAGGCGCTATATACTGGAGAACAATTCCTGGGATGCTGTTTACAAGAGGGAGGTCGCAGTAACGAGACCAAATCATGTGTATGTAAGTCCTCATTGCGTAGTAGTGACTCAATGACCTTGATTGAGACGTGGTGCAGGCAGTGTCGCCACTAAGATAGACGAGCCCACCAAGATGCTTTCTATGTTGTAGCAGTTGCCTCAAGATGTCTTTACATAAGCCATATACCGATACCTCAAGAAGTTGAAGCTGCTTTTGTACCTTGTTGGCTGTCTTATAGTGCTTGTTCGTTTGGCGCTTCCTGATAGCGAGAAAGTAGTACAAACCGGTCTCGCTCAATCTTGAGATCATCCATCCTGAATGCTCCAAAGGGGGCAGCGGGCAGCGAGTATCTGGATCTCGCTCCAGATCTCCATGGTATGGGTTGCGGCGTACTACTTGCCCTGGAAATAGCACTTGGGTGGTCTCTGGTCTGTGACGAGTCACACAGCTCCAAACGGACAGATTTCGCAACGGAAACTTAGATATGCTTCTCAGCTACAGCGCAGATCTGACATCATTCTCACTTTTGTAGGATATGCCTCAAGTGGATATCTCTGGGCAGTATCTCCGAGGGGCTTTGTGCGGCTAAGTGTCATGAGTCTTTGGGACTGATTGCCATAGCCAACTCCATAGAAACACCATTAAAGCCACCGAGGTCAGGGCGAAGAGGCAGTACCAATATATAACGGCAGGATTCAAGGTAACTTCTTTGGTACGTCAGTTATACGGCAGATTGCGAGTAAACTTGAAACCACGATAGATAACCTACGATACGTATGCGTTGATAATATAATTCAGCGTTGGAACGTATGAACTCGGTAGTTGCTGTTTCGTGCAAGTTCAGTGGTTGTGATGAAATTCCACGCAGAGCCGGCTTGGCCTGCTCCACGAGAAAATTCATGATTTTGTATTGTAAGTCATATATTTGCTGGTGTCAAGACTACCGCTGGATATGGTTTCTCGCGCGCTGCCAATTGGTAGCCTTGGGTCTCGATCCTTGTATATCTAACCATGAAAGCCGCAAAGAGTCCCAAGTTTCCTAGTCATTTACAATTAACGACGCCTTCTTCACCAACTAGCCTATGGAGGCACCCGCTTGTTGGCTTTGTACAAATAGCCCAAGTAAGATTCGTTATCTAAGTAAAGTCCTCTCGCTATGACTAGGTATATGATACAGGTCCAGATATTTGACGTCACGTATTCTCGCATCAGTATTGTTCCCGGCTATGATTTAATACTGAGCTTGCTATGTAGGGAAAGCACCAGTCCACTTACCAAGCTATTGATCTATCTACCAATCCATCGCGTCATCTTGTTCTTCTCCTATAGGTGAATAATTCTCTGTCAGTCCATCCGAGAACATGAAGTCGAAAACATTTGAATCTGAGCTTGATGTCAAAACTGTCAGGAAGTCCCTCCAGTCATAGGAGGAGAGCTAGTCGGGTTTCAATTTTGGCGGTATTAGCATTGTGCAACTAGAGTCCTGTTTCCGTTGGTTGCGATTCTGAAGGTGATTTAGTAAGAATGTCGGAGGAGAGCGATCTCCCTTGATCACCATGCTCTACAGCCTCATTGCAGGGCAGCTGGCTAGGTGTAAGCCTGCGTGCCTTGAGGACGTGTTCTGAGGACGTATCATCAAGATCCCCTGAGATGGTGAGCGACGGCCGGTGAAGTCGAACAGGTCTTATAGGAAAGGACTGTAAGAAGTTTTTCTTAGCCAGTTAAAGTACTTACTTTTGAAGTATGTCTTCACTTAACCACCCGCATCTGAGCGAGATCACACGGGTCATGATATATAACCTTAAAATTAGCTCAAAGCACAGCACGTGTTGCATGTCCAGTTATAGGCGAGATCTCTTTGAGTTGTTGATGTTGATGAACCCTAGATCTGAGGCAGGTGATGACTGACTGCGCCATCATGTTCAGAAGCAGCTGAGGAAGGTGGTCATGCTACGTGATTCCTGGTTCCAGAGTGCTTAGAAGATAACCTGAGCATTTGGTGGAGTAGAGACGCCACCCAGCATGTTGAATGGCGAAGAAGAAATGAAAAATGTCCAGCGGTTGTGCTGCTTGCATACTTCCGCCAATCTTTCCAAATCGAACAGTTCACCTAGATCTTATCAGCGGAGCGTTATATGTGATTGCTTGGTCACTCACCAATTGGCATTTCCCATCCAGCCAACAAGTACTCATGCATCAAGTTTGTGCCTAGAGCAGGCGGATATACCTGTCTAGTCGTTAGCCAACGTTAGGAAAATCGTGAATGGTTCGTCACAAACCTCCCAGCTGATGGCATCACCAGCAACAGCCGCAAAACCCGTATTCCATAGCCACTTTAAAACATCCAGGGTGCCCTCAACTCCTGCATGCTCAGGACTCGTATTGGCTGCATATGCTTGCTTGGTTTTGACATCCATGGATTGCTCCCACTCCTTGGTCACGCCAATGCGCACGAGAAGGATATCGCCGCGTTGAAAGGTGATGTTGTCGTCCTCAGCAATCTCTAGGATATCACTGAGCTTGACCGTGTGAGTCGAGAATGTTGTGTACTTGATCCCCTTCTTTTCAGCCCATGATGCATAGTCGATCAGGACTCCACGACCTGAATTTCAACGTACCAGCTTGCCACCTGCCATCCTGGCTCACTGAAACACCTACCAGTGATGCCCTCTTGGGCCCAATGCTGGAGGTCAATGCGGCTGTTGGAAGGGTCCAGGATCCCTTCCTTGGTCGTTCCACCGTAGAAGAAGCGCTCGTAGCTACCTTCTTCACGAGGCGTAGAGAAGTGTCGTAGCCCGTCCCACTGGCTACTCTGCTCTGTAACCCTTTTAGTAACGTGAATATGCCGTGTCATCTTCGTGTACATACGTGGATTCATAACATAAATGTCGTCAAAAGCGATCCCATCAAGTATCGGCACAATCATCAGCGCACAAGGCTTGCGGTTGAAACCGGGATGCTCAAGCTTGGTCAGATCCCATCCAAGATTTCCTCGAATTCCAGACTTGATCTGTGTCTGGGCTGCTTTGGCGACCCTTTCAGGTGTTAACAATACTAGTCTACCTAGCCCTTCGTCACAACTGCCAGGCTCCCCGACCCAAACTCGGTTGGGGTCGAGTAGTTCGTCCCAATTCTTCTCCATACATGAGGGATCCATGTTTGTGAACGTGAGCAAGGTCTTGATAGCGATAGAAAAAAAATATAGGTTGAGGTGGGTAGGTAGTCTGGGACAATGCGGGATGGCGGTTTAAATGCCTAGTAATACAATGGAGTGATGCAATTGCAAAGAAGCGACTCGTTGGCTGTGTAAACTCTAAACCTCATCTTTGTTCCCAACTTCCGATTAATGCAGCCTAGCATTGCTACTATATCACAAGCACCAAAGGAAGCTATCCCTGTTTCTACAACATAGGTAGAGATCCGCATGAAACCCACGGCCCCATTTCCGGTGATCGACCAACAAAGCATCTTGGTGGAGATGATGAGAAGGGCGGAGATCCCTGAAGTACAGTAGGGGTAGCAGTGACCTGTAACTTTCTACATAGTATGACAATGACAACGAGTGTGCAATCTAAGGATACTTAGCTACGTTCTGATCACTTTCTTCTCTACTATTCATGCCCATCTAACACCGTTCAAAAAAAGCCTTCTTTTGTCCGACTGGCTCCCAAGTGAAGGCTTCCGTTACATTAGCCATGCCGCCGACAAGGAACCAGACTAGCTTGTATAACAAGCTAGTCATTGCTTTTGTGGCAATTGGAGGGACTGTAAGTTAATTATGTTCGGCAGTTGTAATAAGCAAAAAATTTATCATCGTTATCTTATCCGAGACGCTAATAACTACTTACAGACATATGGATATGCCGCTTCAATCATTGGCAGTACCATCGGACAACCTGGCTGGTACCAATTCTTCAACCTCCCCCGATGGCGAGCCGGGTTACGACACTATAACTACGCCCGCAATCGCCACGGCAAATGGGCTTTTCTCAGCTGGAGGAGCCGTCGCATGTCTCATCCTGATGCGGGCATGTGATTATTATGGCCGCTTGAGAAGTCTTCAGTTCGGTTGCGCTCTCGGTATTCTTGGTGGTGTACTTCAGTGTAGTGCTCAAAACCTTGCGTAAGTACTCAGGTCGAGGCCATCGATGGATCGCACAGCGCCTAACTATGTGCTGGTAGTATGTTCCAAGCTGGCAGATGGATCATGGGCATGTGCGTGGGCTTGATGGCTACCGTGACACCCATGTATCTCTCTGAGATGTCAAGTCCTTTAGCGCGTGGCTGGCTTGTCGGGCACCATGCTATTTTCTTGGTCTTCGGATACATGCTCTCTTCCTAGATCGGATTCGCTGTCTACTTCTCTGATAATCTTGAGTTTGGCTGGCGATTCCCGTTGGCCTTCCAAGTTCTACCACCGACAGTCCTTCTTCTAGGCTCTCCTTGGGTCCCTCGCTCGCCTCGCTGGCTTATGTCCAAGGGACACAAAGAAGAGGCATGTAACGTTCTTGTCCGTCTGCGAAAGTCTCCCAATGATCCCGAAGATCTGATCGCAAAGGAGGAATATTACCAAATTGACAAGCAACTTGAGCTTGATGCCAAGAAACTTGCAGCGTATGGTGGTAGCCCTTGGAAGGCAGTTATCCAGAAGAAGAGCTACCGCAAGCGCATGATCATTGGTTTTATGACACAATGGGGTGCTGAATTTGGTGGCCCTCTGATCATTGTGAGTATTTACCCTCCTTGGCAAACAACAGCAGGCAGTTAACAAAAGCAAGAACAATTATGCTGTTATCCTTTATACAAGTCTAGGCCAAACTGGTTACATGCCACTTCTGCTATCAGCCTTGTGGCTGACCACGGCTGGGCTCATCTACAACCCCGGTGGTGCTTGGCTGCATGACAAGATCAACTCTCGACGCAAGATGTATATGACAGGCTTCGTCGGCATCATCATAACAACCTCAGTCTACTGCGCAATGATCTCTCTATATGCAGGAACAGGCAACAAGGCAGGCAATGCTGTGGGAGTCTTGTTCATGTTTTTGTATCTCGCCTTCCAGGGAACATTTTGCAACACTACTATGTACCTGTATGTTTCGGAGATCTTCCCGACTGAGATCCGATCGATAGGTATTGGTTGATCTTTGTTCGGGCAGTTTGCTGGTGAGTTTGATAACCCATTAAGTAACACATATCCTAACTAACTACGACAGCTACCATCATTCTTCTTCAATCAGCACCCATAGGCTTTAACGCCGTGGGATGGAAGTATTTCCTCTTGGTCATCTGTTGGAGTGTTGTATTTGTGCCCGCCATCTACTTTTTCTGGCCAGAAACCGTAAGGTTGTCTCTGGAGGAAATTGGTAAGCAGTTTGGCGATGAAGTCGCTGTGCATATTACAGACGCCACGAATGAGGAGCGAGCAGCTGTGGACCAAAAGTTGACGCGAGGAGAGGACTATGACAGTAAAGTACTCGGCGGCACGGCTGACGGCTTGAATTCTAGTAACAGCAGTCAAGATGCTAGCTCTAGAAAGTAGAAATGGTTAGTCACGATTGCTGAATGATATGCGCAAGCTTTCAACTATCTGTCGTTGACGTTGCCCACCAGAAGCAGGGATAAAAATACCCTGCCCGTAGGTGCCCATAGGTACCCATAAGATAGGAGATAGAGCCATAGGTAAAATAGAATATACTATAGTACTAATAGAACCTATTTAGGTACCTAAGAAGAAAATAAAAAACCTAAAATTAAATATAAAGACCTATAATAAGCTTATTAAATATTCTATTAAAGTATATTAATATAATAAAATAATAATAATTTTAATAGAGGTATTTAAATTAATTAATTTAATATAAT
>JAJJWN010000038.1:0-25925 GCA_021655885.1 Fusarium abutilonis
ACTTAGGCCTTAAATAAGTCCCAGCTTTATAGCCTTAAATAAGCCCGATTTTTTTAGGCTTATTAAGTCGGGGGGTAGACTTAGCTTATATAAGTTGACTTGACTTATTGGGAGCGTTGGAAATGCTCTTCATAAATTCGCATTTTCTCAAGTGGACCCCCTTGAGAAGTAGCATGGTGAAATGTGAAACCAAGACGCGGCATCTCGATACTAAGTGGCAACAATCATAGCCATTGGCTCAGCAAGCATTGGCACGTCTGTGAGATAACGGATGACCATCGAAGGTTTGGCAGAGGATCTCGGGCGGTGGCGTTGATCTCGATGGAATCCGTCAGTTGATTCGACCATTCTTGCCCATGCCATACTCCAGATCGATCTTCGACAAAGGGTCGTACTTAGTTCCAGTAGAACGAAAATTCGGTTGATGCTCCCTCGATGCGATCTTGATAATAAAAAAGAGGGAGAAATAAAATTAATGCATGGATAAGGGGGTGGTTTGTGCATGGGTAAATAATATAGATATGGATGGCATGACTTTCTCAAGCCACGAGGCACTCCGTTCATGGCGGCCGTTTTGTGTCCGCGACGCAGTGGATGGATGGATCCCCTCTGCCTTTTCCCCTTCCCCTTCCCCTTCCCCTAGCCCAGAGAACCCAGTTTAAAACGGTTCATTGATAGATCCCCAAAAGATCGAGATGCGACAGTGTGCGTCTAGTCACAACATCTCGATGCTAATCCCGCGGGCTTTGGAAGATCAAACATGTCAATCTTCAACTTATAAAAAAGCCCCTGGTATTCACAAGCCCCACACGTCTTCCTGCTCATCGGTACCAGGGCAAGAAAAGTAAGCTTCTCGATAAGCCACCAGCAGCCTGCATCGCGGGTTTGATAAGCGCTCCCGCCGTGGACGACGATCATGTCTCCAGTTCAATGTCATGGAACGGGCTCTGGGCATCGAGCTTCGACCAAAGAGATCAGCTGGCACGTGAGATGATGCGTAATTGCACGACAATCAGCGACGTCAAGCATTCTGATGACTGATGTGCACCAGTATGATATGGAATTGCATCATTCAACGGTCGTTAGCAGCTGCATAAGTAGACCTTATGGGCGCGATTCTCAGAGCTTTCACTGGGGTGATAAGACTTTGGCGCGATCGAGAGCCCCAAAAACACCACCAGGACAATCATGTACACGATGGCGAGCTGTAGGTCCAGTCAACAGTTAAAGGGAATGGGCCATTGCATGCAGCCCGTCGAGCAAAGCCGGAGCCCCTCCGGTGCCTATTGAAACCTTGACGGAAACTCGTAGTTTGCGATGCCGATTCAAATGCTTCGATGCCGATGCCATTCTCGTATCATGCTGTCTCGAATGCCGGCCACTACTGTAAGATGCCGGCTGCATGGCTACTGTAGGTGACAACTCCAAAGAGTCGTAAGAGTGTGAACGTCTTTGACACCTTACATGGTCTTGGCAGCATCCCTTATGCTTGGGGGCTAACCTAATTAATCGTGGGCTGTGAAGCCATATAAACAGACTGCATCGAGATGCTTCACCAGTTGATGCGACGCGTGTGTCGCAGTACGGGAATAGATACGTATTTAGATATGCTATTTGGAGTCCATGTTCTACCCATAACATGCCGAGTGGATAGAATCTGTAACAAGAGAAAATGCCACCATTCAAACATTTACATTATATATAAAAAATCATGCCTAACGGAGCCCGTCCAGTAAGCTCTGAATGGTGGTCATGGTGACAGTAAAAAACCGAAACGAGTCATCTCTCGATCTCGTTCTTTTGATGCGACGATGCCTTCTTCCATCGGGCCCTGATGATCGGAAATTGGCTGTGTCATCAAAGGAGTCCCCGAAGACACTAGACCTTTCTGGGCCGCCACTTCAAACCCTGGAACGGAGGGAGCCTGCCAAGAGCTCCGTTCGCTCACTCCGTTCCTGGCTTATTTCGTTTTTTGTAATATGCTTATAGAAGAGGTCAGGCTTATTAGGGTTGCATATATCGAAAGCTCTGGGCCAGGCTGTCAGCATCACAAGGCCCAGCCAGAGCTTCCATTTTGTGAGTCACTTTCAGGGCCCTGGAGAGCAATTCATCCCAACAACAAATCATCAGGCACCAGAGTCAACCTCAACAACGCATTCAAATTTACAATTTCCTAGCACAACGAACACGAATGTCCATATTCATAATCCTAGGGCTAAGTTAGCTCTCAGCCCAATCTAACGGGCTCAGGCTCACGATGCATGGACAGGGTTCTTTCTCTCCCGTCAGCGCAGAAAATTAGAGGTCCTCGCATTCATTTCACAAGCAAAAAGTCTAATATCGCACCTCGTAAGACCAGCGTCGCAGTCCAAACCGCCGGGTACATATGTACATATGTAAGTCTACCAGTTCTTCTTGCTGGGCAGCTCCCTGCCTTGTGGATATCCGTCCTCTAGAAGCTTAGATCGCTCAGTCATCGGGGCTTTGTTTGTTGTCTGGATCAGCTGGCGTTGCATTGTGAGGCTTTCTTTGTAAGTGATAACTCTCTGTCCAATAGGGCTTGAAATTTGGCAATCACAATTCATCGATGCCTTTATACCGGCTTGGCGCCCAATAGCAACTCTTTCGAGCGTCAAGAAGCTATAGACAAAGAGTGGTAGAACAGATAATGGCCCAATTGACGTACTGCGTCCAGCGCAGCAACAGAGTCTTGCTGTGAAAATGTAATTTTTGACGCTGTGATATGCGTGAAACGAGCCCCAAGCTCAAAAGCTCCACCAGCGGGTCCGCCTTCGTACAAAGTTACAGTTTAAACACCAGAGCCAACAGCGCTTACTACAGGGTGCTTGTCGCTGGATGCGGACGGCTTCAATAAATCGTAAAATGCTGGTGCTCAGATCATGCGTTAGATTACAATTGCGTGGCCCTTCAGCGGCCGTAGCGCCTTATCAAACAACATATACATGGATGTCGAAACATTCGTCTTTTTGAGACTCGTGCAGCTCATCAGCAGGGAGCCGCGGACCACGGGCGCACTGTAAGTCTCAGCCATATCCAATAACCCCCTGTGGACTTTTTGCTTCTGCCTGTGCTGGCTTTGTCCAGGATTATGTTTTTTTTTACCGCTCCAGCGGTATCCCTATATTGACTCATTTTGCTAGAGCAACAGAGGACAACTCATCAGTGGTCTAAGCCACTGAAAAACGCAAACGACGGTGATACAGTTTAGCACGGACTCTCGGGGGACAAGCTCATCAATCTCTGACGGGGAAGCTTTCCATTGAGCTTTATCGGGCCACGGAGAACAAGGGATAATACCCCGTTAACAAAGGGGCGGAAGCCCGGAGCAACGACTGACAACTGACAGCAATAAGCTTTTTCTTTTGTTTCTGTTGCTCACAGCTGAGTAAGGCGCATATTGGGCATCTTGTAACATCTGCATGACATTCTTGCGCTGCAACGTGAAAGCTGTGCCCCGTCGTCGTCGTAAGCAGTTGAGCTGGGTTCCTCCCGTCAGCTATTCTTGTATACATAGCACATTACAATATGTACGTAGGCATATCCGAGACATGAAAGCGGATGATTCCAGCCTAGGTCAGACAGGACGAATTGAACATCAGCAGCATGATGGCGGCGTTACCAGGGGAAACTCTGCTAATCAATCAGATACAATACTGTAAGCCCCGTTTGATCGCATAAGGCATAAGAAAGTAAAAAACGGAGCCATTTCGTTACGGAGCGACGGGCCAAAACTGGGGACACGGGTTTCGCCTGGTCCAAAGACCTGATGTTACATCGGGCCTTGTCCTCATGCCAAGCTGCCAAGGCCACGCACCCCCCAATCCGCTCCGTTTTGTTGCTTTGCTCCTCGGCTTCTGAACGCCAAGTGCCCAAGCCAAGCCAAGCGCTGCACTGCTCTTATGTTACGGTTGCTCAGTTGAAGTCGGAGCTAGAGACGCATCGCATGCAGCTTTGGCTACAGGTGCTCACCCAGTCTTGAGTTGAATGGAACCTCACGTCTCAAGGAAGCTCTCCTCTGAACTGGACTGGACTGGAGGTCCATCTCTGGAGGTCCACCATCAATCAGCAGAGCAAGGCTTGGGAGGGCGTGTAGCCAGCCCAGTCGCCTGTCCCTCCGTTTCGTACTGGATGCCCCGACCTTGCTGCAGACCCGCTGCCGATCCCTACTCCACGACACGCCGTCTGGAAAGACACCTCCGTGAGCATCGTCGATCCGGCTTAGTAGAACAAACTTACGTAGCCAGACGTAAACCACACACAAAAGCAGTGTCAAAACTGAGACGTGCTATCTTCTGCCCTGTTTGTGAGCGTTGAAAAAAAAAAAGCATTTGATAAAAAGGCCATGCCCACCCCCCCAAGTACAGCATCCTTGGCCTAGAATCTCCCTTTGATTTCCAAAATCCTCCAAACCCATCTCGACAACGGCCCTGGACGCTCTAGAACGTATTAAAAAAAAAAGAATCATTCACAGCGTGCCCTCTGCAACCAACCCCTACTAAGCCTCAGCCATCTACAGAGCCTACTCACCCTGTTGCGTACCGTACCAGCCAAAAGAACATACACCCCTCCCCCGGACGCTTAGGCTTGTTTTTCAAGGCACCAGAGTTCAAAGCCTAGGCTAGGCCCCTGGTCACTTTTCTTCCTTCTTAACCAGCGGTCCCCCTCTGGTCTGGGTGAAATCAAAGACACAAAGCTCAGCGCATCCCCATCGACTTGAAACAGGAAAAAGGCATTTAGGTCCCCCTTTGAATATCATCTATCTATTATATATTATATTACCTCAAGTCCTCCCCCAACACCAAGAACATGTCTGCCAGACCTTCAAGTCACCACTTTGCTTCTTCCAGCTCAACATCATCATCGCCCTCATCAGGTTCCGACTCCGACTCTTCCAGCTCCGGCCACAGACACAGCATGGACTCAATCGCTCTTCCCATCGCCTCCGTCGAGGTCCTTCGCTGCATGCGATGCGCCCGGTCCGTTGAGACCACCTCTACCGACGACGTCAGCTCCATGGGCATGGTCCGCATCGCTCACAACCTCTACTACTGCGAACGCTGCGCAAAGATGGTCGGCTACAAATAAATGAAACGTCAGAGGTGCACGAGTAGACAGAACACGACAACGACACTCGATTAGCTCTGCTTTAGAGGGAATATTGCGACATGCATAAGGCATCTGCACCATATACACGATCCTGGGTAACCAACATGATCTTCCAATCAACAACACCTTTCCCGGCGCAAGGATATCGGCTTTTACCAGCATGCCGCATAACATCCCCCGCCAATAGCCATTCACAACGAACGGCATCCATCACGAGAGCATCTCTGCTCTATTGCCATGCGTACGCAGTCAATCATGCACTGCATTGAACGAATTGGCACGCCAACGCCTTAGCAATCCTGCGATATCGATGGCATTTCCATTCCCGACGACATTTCTCCAACCATGTGCAACATCCTATGACTTCTGGGACCGCCCCTAACGGGCTTGAGGCTCAGGGCACATGGATGATTTGCTACGGCATGTCCGGGATCAGCCACGGATCAGCACTTGCTAGGCTCAGGCTCAGCCAGCCCGGGGCAGATCAACACCCCACGGAGGGCGCATCACTGCCTCCTTGGCAATGCCACAAAAAGTCCCTGAAAACACAGGGATTGGGGATTTTTATTTCATGACCAACCCTATTTATTCTTACGACTTTCATGTTTACCATTTATGGAGGAGTTTCTTGTCACATTACTATTTTGTATACCCCGTCCTGTGTCGGATACCCTATTTATTTCCGCTGGGCGCTTTGGATATGTTGTTTTTCTTTACGAGGGTTGAATGGATGGATGGATGGGATGTAGTACACGCAGAGACCATGGCCTGGTGCCTGGAGCGAGTATGGCTTTTGCCTTTTCTAATTGGATAGGCTGTATTATTTTGTAAATACCATACATGAATATTCACAAACACTTTCCAAAACTGTCTCGTCTTGCTTCGTGTCTTTCGTTATTCCCCTCACCTCGCTTACACCAATGTAGGTCATGCCCCTCTGCCCCATCCATGCATGCCCTGTTGATACTGGCCACCTCGACGACCCCAAGCAATTACTCGGCTATTGACACCTGACCATTGATACTACAGCATAGTCGCCTTCAACGTCCTCCGCGCTACAAACCCCTAGTCTGCATGCTCTCTGTCCAGGATCTGAGCTACATTCATTGGCTGTTTTATTTTCCTTCTTCCAACGTTCACTTTTCTTTCTCGCTCTGTTCCCGGGGAACCAATAAGATATATCGGAACAGGAAATTCAACTGCAGCCCACGACGCAACCTTGCTCAGCTTGACTCGACTACTGCATACCAGCCACTGACGTCTTGGCTCTCCCATCCTTCGACCCAAGTCAAGTCAGGTCACTTGAGGCGGGGGAAATTGTGCAATGCGGAAGATGGGGTTATTCGGAGCCAACAACCACCCTCCGAAGGCTGCACTGCACTTGAGTGGGAATGCGAATGAAGACATGGCGGTCTCGCGACGCTTCATTTCATTTTTTTGCCTCCCCCTTTTTTATCTTCCTGTTTTCTTTACTAGACTGGGATCGATTTGGTCGTCTACTTGGTTCTCCAGGTTTCATCCCGGCTTTGTTAACTCGGCTAGGTCTTGAATCTTTAGTCTCCACTTTAGGCTTTTTTTTTTCTTTTCTGCTGGATTCGGTGGGGTTGTCGTTATTTTTATCATTTTCCTTTTTTCCCGCCTTATTCTTTTCCGAGGCTATTCCCACTGGGCGGTCTGGAATTGTCTCGTGGGTACGCAGAAATTACGAAGGAATGACAGCGTTACTCTGTATGTTTTAGCACCAGGTTGCGGGATGCATCACTTACAGGGTGGTATACTTTGCATGATGATGCATTCAGAAACGCCTACAAAATCCTAGATTATATCTGCCTATACCCGCCCTGCAGTGACAATCGAAAGTTAATCTCCAAGGTAGTCTTAAGGCGGCTCTTCTCAATCGTAAAGCTCAGCTGCGGTGGTCGCTCTGCCAAACTCAATCCGCGGTTGCGTTGATCTCCATTCAGACAACAAAGCTGCAACACCATTAACCGCGCTTCTGCAAGCCCAGTGACCACCGTGCAACCACCTATGTCCATGACCATGTAGTCTAAACAAGCATACTATTCTCAAAGTGTGGAGGCTTCTTCGACCAACAAGCAGCTAAGACATAAATAAGCCCTTCCCAATCACCATACATATTTTGCCCTCTCAGGCTGCGCCCAACGCGTCTCAGGAATAAGCTTTCTTCTGGCACGGCAGTTGAGACGCTTACAAAAGTGCAATGAGACTGGAATGCTACCTGACCTTTCCCAATTGTCTCGCTACGTGACATCTGCCGTTGTCCTTTATGAACAAGCCAAATCTAGATTTCTTCAACCCCCTCCCTCGGTTTTGAGCCCGTCCGTAAGTCCAGGAAATGAAAGATAGCGGGCGGTGGCTTAATTGGCCCCGGTGCGGAAGGTAGAAGAACCGAGACTATTTCTCACAATTACATACATACATACATACAACCGTGCTTTTTAATTCCGGTGCCAAGCTTTTCCTCTGCTCGTATGCCGTCCCTAGTCTTATCAACAGCCTGATAAAAGCCCAGCGCTGGAAATAGCATCATCGGACCGGGAGGGTTGCAATAACCCGGGGCTTTGCATAAACAAGATAGGATAAAGACCACGTATTTCACAGAAGCCAACCAGTAAATATCCGATCGCTCACCTTGCTGACATGCATTTTGTCTTGATGTGCAAGTTATGAGGGCCAGGGGAGTTAACGTCTGCGTTTCATTGGCAAAAAGGCAAAGACATCACCTCCTTGTCTTGGCTTTTTCTGTTGGTGGATACAGCCGGGGAAAAGGGTGCGATGCATGTCTCTACAAAGGTTATCGTGAGGCTGACTGCAAAAACAAAAAAAACGATCTCGGAGCCTCCTACCCCTGTGATGAACAGGTGAGACCAACATATCGGTCACCGGCGCAGACCCGACTCCCCGAACTTTAGTGATTCGGCATGTCGTCCGTTGCCCGTTAGAGCACGGCATACGCGGACGTTAATTCAGCTGCTCCAAGATACCGAAGCCGAACCTCCCGAGGAAAGCCAGAATCTTTGCCTTGTCCGGTCTTTGAAATAAGCTCAAGCCGTCGCAACGCTGTCTTTTTCGCTGCCGACCTGCCGTCCCCAACCTAGTAATTTTAGCATCCCAGGTCAAGTCAAGGTCCAAGAAACCTAAAGACCTAACTCCTTTCCCGTAACAATATTGTCATCTTATCTTTAATATGTGTATGCAAAGATGAGGTCTTTCTCCCCATGCATCACACCCTCCATTCCCAAACATCTCCGTCAGCTCAGGTCCCCTTCTAACCAAAATAAACGGTGACGTCCGTTCGCTATGCATGCCGATGTCATAGGGCCCCGCGCGCCAACGCCCATACGGGAGTAGCTTCGCTCTGGATGTCCCCTAAGGGATGACGTCTCATGCGTCTAGGGTTTTCCAAGACAGAGGATCTAAGCAGTGACAGGAGCCACACTGAATGGAGGCAGGAAAAAAAGTGTCTAAACACAAAATTTACAAGTTGGAAGAGGATATATCATATCATGGGTGAGGTAAGTTATACATGTGGAGAACAAGAGACGGGAGATCATCGCAGAAGAAAGCATGGACTTGATCTCCATCTAGAGCCTCTGAAGATCAGTCAAGGATAGTAACAAAAATAACAACCACAAGGTTTCTCGAAATACAAATAGAGAAATGGAATTCGAGAGGAGTTGAAAAGAAGGGTTTTCTTCTCCTTCTTTCCGTGCAATTCCCCTGCACACCCACTACAACCCATGCAAAAGACCCTGGGTATGCCCTCACTCGAATGGAACGCCAGGGCCCACGGCCCCTGTCGTCATCGCCTCCACTGACCTCATTGTGCAGCCTGACGGCACGACGCTATGGGAGAAAAAAAACAGGGCGGTCTATAAAAAACAACAACACACGGGGCGTGACGTCGTTTGAAACGGTCTAGGATTTTGACTGGGGGATGTCAAAACGGTGTGCAAGAGAAGGTTAGGGTGAGGCGTATGAAATGATGTACATCATTGGTGATCAAGGACCCCTTCTAAATGAGAAAACGGTGTAGCTGTGATACCAACGGGAATATTCGTATTGAACTGCGAGTATTATATGGCTGTCGTGTAACTTGGCAATCAACGGCCAAGCTGCTGTGCTTTGCGGTTTCTAAGAATACTCAAAGTCATGGAAAAATATCTTCATCTTGAGTATACACAATGCTTTCATGTCCATCCTTACCAAGATTATGCCCTAACGCCTGGCTCCAAGTTCTCCGTCCCGGAATTACAAGTGACGAGGGTTATGAGCGTCCTATATCCGAGCCTTCATGTTCCCATAAACCAATAACAGTAATTCATCAGAGCTCAACCTTCCATGCTTACATCCGTTTCCTTGCCCAAGTTCTTTAGCAGGAAACTACGCTTAAAGTACTCGTTGGGATGGACAATAGTCTCGAGCTGAGCTTGTGTCATAACGCCTTCGTCCTTGGCCTTTTTGATCTCCGCTTTGTGTAGATGCTCAAATACCCTGAAGAAACAGTTAGTTATTAATTCTAATATGAAAGCAAGATAGAGCAGGAACATACCGGTTGCAGGCCATGTGAAACTTTTGCTTGTCCTTGTCCTCCTTGACGCCCTGGATCACGGCGCGGTCATTGACGCCCATAGCTTGTACGAGGGTCGTGAGGTTCTCCATATTAAAGTGTCGGTACGGGCACCCATGCGCCTCACCAGGACCAGGCGGATGCTCGGTAAGGATCTTCTGACAGCTGAATGGGCTGTAACCGCCTCCTCTCCGGTTGGAATCACCACCAACATCACCATACACGTGGCGGATATTGTAACGGTATTCCTTGTTGAACGTGTCATCCGTGATCTTGTGGAAGCTGCTCCGCCAAAACATGAGACACTCCTCTAGGTTGAGACCAATGCCCTTGAGGAAAAGCGAGTACTGTAGTCGTCCGTAGTGCTTGAGATGAGCATCCCGGCGTAGGGAACGGTGCAGGTGGGACATGCAAGCTGGGAAGTGCTGGGATAGATTGTCGATGTTGACGGCGCTGATTTGGGCACCGGGCACAGCAGCGGTGCTTGACATGTATGATGAGTCGGGAGTGATGAAGTTCTTGGAGAGGTGGTTAAGGATAGGGGTGAGACGATCATCCTCGTCGAGTCGAGGGAGTGCGCGGGCCGTCAACTGGAAAGAATCAGCATGTCTGTCCTTGGTATATCAAAAATAGGAAGAGCGCACCTCAAGTTGTCGCTCCAAACGCGATGTAAACTCTGAAACAACCATACCCGTCTGCTCTCGACCGGGTACGAATGCCTTGCCAGCCTTCAGGAACACTCTTCGACTCTCGATCAGTTCAGGAACTCGTTCCCAGTCCACCTTGAACCAGGTGTCGTCATCATATTCGCCCTTTCGGTTGCTAGCAAAAGCCGCCAGCTCTGAGGCATATTCTCTCCTATCATCCTCTGTGACATCCTCGCACCAGTCCAGACCTAGAGTTTTGACAAAGGCAGATCGCTCTGCAAGATCGTCATCGTTTAGTCGCAAGCGAAAAAGCATGGTCTCGACGCGAGAGAACCGACGTCGTAAGTCTTCGGTAGAAGAAAAGGCTAGTCGAAGAATAAAGTGACTATAGTGGTCTTTTTGGCGTTGCTCAAATATCTTTTTGGAGCCCGAGCTGTTTGCCTCGAGGTTCAGGTGCTTCTTGAGGATGGGCTTCATGTGCGTTGCTGTCTCGGCGGGAGTCTTATTGCGGAATGAGCAAGCTTCGAGTTCAGCCAGAACTACCAATTGTTAGACTTGTCCCATTATAACTTGTAGATATACCTGCCTCGTAGTCGGTCGATGGCCCATTGCTCAAACTGCTCAAGCGTGATATCGGCAGTAGGAGGCTCTGTGTAAAAGTTGAGACGATGAGAGTAGTCAAGGTCCTTATATGTAGGTGTAGCAAATTGTTTCTTGCGGTAGTCGACGACATTACGCCGCTTCGGGTCAATTCGGTTGAAGTCTTGTCGTAACATGATGTCTATACCTCTTGAATTTCTGCGTGGAGAATGTCGTGAGGGAGAAATTGAAGACAAGGAGTGGCAGGCGTAAAGTGTAAAGTGGAAGACGCGACTTTACGCGACGCCAGTCGCGGGGTGGATCTGGCAATTAAGGACTAATTCACCAATCGCTGATCAGAAAATGGCGTAGATGTTCCCCAGGTGATGTTAGCGTTCAAGTCCACTAAATTTCATGAACAGGCATAGGAAGTCATCCACAGTCGATACCTACCTACCTTGGGTAGTTCATCAGACCTGCAACACTACCTAGGCACAACTATATGCCTAATTATGAGTCAGAAGTGATAGTTTTTATCTGTGTATTAATTAAAACGATTGTGCTTTTAGCTGCGGATGAACGTACATCCGATCATCCTCGTCCAAGCTAGTGGCAATGACGGGAATGGGAGTCAGACATCCATTCCTTCTTCCCATTGGATTTGGTGCATTACTCACTCTCGATAATACTCAACTATCGAGCCTCGCTTCTTATAGATATACTCGATGCCAGCTCAACTCAGACACAGGACTGGGCCCCAAGAGCCCGCAATATGTTCCGAGACAGTGCCTTTCAGAGTCCCCCCAGGAGTGTGTTTCTGCCTCTACTCGTTATCAACAACCTGTGAAGCTAATCCTCACCAGCTCATTGCTGAGAATAATACAAATCCGCCTTTGATACTTAGACTACCGCCTGAGATCCTCGTTCAGATATTCCATCAAGCCTCACCGATCGACAAGGTCATGCTTGCGGTGGGGTGCAAGAAACTGCTTGCCATTTCCAAGCTCTGTTATCTGCAAGTACCGAATCCCAAACATCACAAGGCCATCTGGAGCTTCTACCCTAATTCATACACTGGGCTCCTTTGCACTTGTCTATCAATGGACGAACTCCTCCAAAGGTTTGTGCCGATAGATTCTCATGGCCGACCAAGTCGTGCCTGGACTTGGTGTGCTGACTGTAAGGTACACTTACCAAAAAGACGGGGATATTGGGCCAGGCGCTTGAAGGGAATATGTGCGAAACGCTGGAGAAAGGCTGAATACGAACTCTGGGAGTATTCTGTTAATTGGTTCAGTCGTGGACTCAAAAGACAATGCCCCCTATGCTGTGTCGCTGAGTATGCGGTTTTTGGAGATGACTCAGATGGGGGAGAAGAAGAAAAGCGCTAAATTTATAGACATTCCGGAGAAGGTATTGAAATGTAGGTAAAATATAAGCATATAATACTGTACTTACGAAGACCGTATTGTCCTCTAGATATCCTAAATTACGTAAAGCCTGTCTTGCAAGTTCCAGTACAGCCCTCTTATACTTGGAGTCCTGGACGCATGATCCAGTAGGGTACATACATACGACAAATCAAGTGGAACTACGGAATGCCCGCCCTGGATTCCTAAATTTCCCCCCACACCCCATTCATGTTTATACCTTACTCAAGGGTCTCATCGTGGCACTCAACATCAGTTGTTCTCTTCAATATTCCTCTTTCATCTCGAATCGGGTTGTAATCGCATATCGATGTTTCACAGGCTCCACCGGTCCATCGTGTCTTCACAGCCCCCTTGAACATCTGGTAACAGTAAAAGAAACAGCAGACAGCGATCAAGTCATGTCACATCCTATCAACATCCCAACAAAGAGACTATATCGCCAGTACGCGGCCTCGGATTCATCGCCTTTCGCTGAGAATGAGGGGCCTTACATGGTATACACTGAAGTTCATGAAAAGTAACTCAACTCCGACATTGTGCTTCGGCCTTCAATACTAACAGTTCAGTGGTCGTGTATACCGCGCTGTCTCATCCGGCTCTGGAAAGTTCATTCCCGTCGGGCCACGGTGCAAATTGCCCTTTGTCTCTTTCATTGTCGAAAAGGACAGGGTGAACAATGCAACGACGATATCCTTCAGTGGTAGAGGCCTCAGACATGCCATCTCTCGCGTCATCGAGGACAAGATTGTCCCGCCAGTCAAGTTGACTCTCGACTTGAACACAGTCCTCAAACACTATGATGCTCTGCGACTCGAGTATGACAGCCTATCTTTATATGCTCATCATCATTATGCGACAAAGGAAATGTGCTTGCTACTCGACGGTATTCTATTAGAACGGTCACTTTACGATGGTGTAGAAGTTGATCTACTTCGTCAGCAGGGCATCATAGGTATCGCGCTTTTCCAAGATATTCATCAGAGGAATATGGACCTTGGCATGTGCGATCTTGAGGATTGCTTCCGTATCGGGCAATATACCAAGGAGCAAACAACTGAATGCCTGAAAAGCCAGAACAACAGAATCAGCGAGCTCGCACTGCAGGGCAGATTAGACGACCTCCGCACGTTCTGTGAACCTCTTGTTTGGTCTAGAGAGATCAAAGTGCTCTACAACTCCGATCTCCTCCTATGTCTTCTCGACAATGAACTCATACATGTGTATGAGTATATACTAGACCTCATAGAGCGCACTCGGCCAATATCGATGAACCTTCCTAGTACCGATTGTCCTGATATTACTTTCAACCCGCTTTGCGTAGCTATTCGCCTTGGCCATTATCGCACGGTTCAATACCTCATCGGCGATAACAACACTTTTGTCGGATACATTGCGGAAGATATTGCTGATGGGACGGGTCGTGCTTTTACACCACTCGTCGCCGCGGTTTTCTGGCAGCGCGTCGACATCATCCAGCTGTTGTTAGAATCTGGGCCGATGTATCATACTCCACTCTTCCAAGCTGACCAACTGGCCATCGAGATGGGATTGCTGGACGTTTCGCAGGCCCTGAGGGATTTACTCAAACCACCATCGTCTGACTTTACGGGCATGGGCGCCAAGTATCCAGCCCCCAAGGCTCCTCAGTATCTTTGCTCGAGCCTGCCCGCACCTAATTGTAACCCAATCTCTCCATCTCCGCGAGGAGATAAGAGCGTCTCGGGTATTAGCAGTGCTCTTCATGATCAAGAGAACGATTTGTGGAGGGATGACAGTCTTGAAACTGCCATTTCCACGCCGGAGATTGCTATTCCCGTTACCTCTCCCGTGTATGCTACTACTACATCCGAGCTATTCGTCTCACCTAGGGATCTTTCAATCTCTGCCCATGACTTTTCGCCAGCATACCCCCCTGGGTCTGATCTGCCGACCTTGCTCAAGACCACAGCTAGTACCGCTCCATTCATTCGCTCTCTCCCAACGGCCCAGCAAGTTGTAAGTATTCCTATGATAGAGTATACAAATAGTTACAAACTCCGGCATAAATTAGGTCGCGCGTCCATGCTGCGGCTTCAACGGCGATGTGAGAGAATAGCTAGGATCTGCGATCATCATGGTCATTTGGGAGATTACGATGACATATTGCACCGATGCGCTGATCCTTGGACGATCTGGCAGGTAGGATTCGAGTCTTTGAGGAATGTCATAAGGAACCAGCCACCGCCTGGACTCGTTGGAATACTTCAGGCCCTTGTGGTGGCAGATGCCCTGATATGTCAGGCCCCTGATGCAAAGGAGCGGGAGAAAGAGTGAGTGCAAAAATCGCCTAACTCTACCTTCAATTGCTTACATTGATAGGTTCATTCTAGATCTTCGGAGGTGGAAAATCCTACTTTGTGAAGATGAGGCACATATGGATATGTTTGACGAGATTGTGTGTGCCGCATGGGAGATTGATGCTCTGCCAACAATGACAATCCCAGGATCTAACGAGGATCTCTACCGATTTGCGGAACTGGTGCTGGGGCTTGTTTCTCATGCAGGCATCAAACCACCCGATCCAAAAACACACGGCATTCGGTTGCGATTAGCTCAACGACAAATGAAGAGCCATCAGAAGCATCCGCAGTGTAGCGAGCAGCTGAAGCCTTGTATAGAGGTTCTTTCCGAGACAGAGAGGGCATCACTCAATCTCAAAGCGGTTGATCCTAAGGTCGTTCTGTTACTTCAATCGGTTGCGTTTAATATCCTTTTCACAACATCATCATGTGAGTTGCCTGCGATTCATCGCTTGGACGTCTGAACTGACGATTGCAGCAATTCAAGACGTTGAAGACCACGACTCAACGCAGCTATTATTCCGGTCACCAGCAAGCATCCACCGTTCATGCGCAATTTTGGAAGATTACCTCAGCTTTGAATCAAAAGACGGGTTTTCTTATGACTCTGGTATCGGAATGGAGTCGCCTTTCAATGATTCGATGAGCCCGTGGATGCAGGGCATGAGAGACATGAGAGACGCCAGCGAGGGAGTGACCAGATCTCCGACCTCCGTCTCTCCAAAACGACCATGGCATGATATCGAAGGCACGTCTAGATTGATGGACTATGATACAATGAACCTGGATCAAGAGGATGATCCGATTGTAGGAAACCTGGGCAGAGACGCAATCGCAGTCGCCCATGTTGAGAATCAGATGGTTGACACGTCTTCCGACCACCTCAATTCAAACAACGAAGACATATTCGACATAGAAATTTCGCCGTCAGAAAACGAGTCTTTTATACAATCTCCACAGGGTGAGACAATCGACGAGTGCCTCCAAGCGAGCTCAGATGAGATACCCGACTCTCACTTGATGAGCAACGTCTCAGACAAGACGCCCGAGTCCCATTCAGCTTCTCCAAGAAAAAATAGCGGCATAAAATGCGATGCATGCGGTAGGCTATTCTCAAACAAGGGTAATCGCAACAAACACAAAAAGACGGCATGTCCCAAGTCGTTGAAATTGACGTTTCTCTGCCGATACCATTACTTGGGGTGTACTAGGGAGACTACCACGGAGTGGTATCGAGGCGCGCATGAGGAACAGAGGTGCAGGTTTAATCCCAATTCAAAACGCAATATTGAAAGAAGTGGTGGGTAGTGGTGAGGAGTCATGACTTTATGATTTGTATTTTAGAGCTTCTTGGGAGCGCTAGATGTGTAACTGGCAGTATTAATTTGCCGAGATTCATTCTTGGCTATATCGTCTTCTTCTATAGATCAGTCATGGTTGTTTTAGTCCCAGCATATACCTCCTGACTTCCTTCCAACCATGTTGCTATCTATCACTGGACATGAGTGATTCTGCTGCCTGACGCTATTGCCAGCTCAAGTCTAGGGTGAACGGTGGGCGCCAGATCAACGGCTGCGAGAGAGAGAGAGAGAGAGTGGGGTTGCACAGGTCACAACTGGCGGGGAAGACGTTTGCAGGGGACGGCTACCTCACCTCATAGGGCTGAAGAGGGCTGGAGCAGGAGTCGCCTTAGAGTTTACTACCATGGATGCCACTATTGGCAACTTGTAGTATAAGAGATGAGACTTGGAAGTTGATGAGTGAAGTTATGAAACAATGTATAGGGTGATTCTAGGTGCCTTAGATCCTTCCATCATTGAAAATTGATTAGGTAGATCGCAAGGCATAATTTGATGACACCCGAAAAAAACGGCCCCCACCTCATCCATCCCATGCCCTGTGGTCCAGTGCCCACCCGCTGTGATGAGGATTACGATACTCCGTCAACCTAAAGGCTGCCTCAATTCCCATCCATGAGCTGTGCTGATGAAGCGACAGGGTTTTGGCCTGAAGACGGTTGTCGAACCCTGCGAATACCCTTGACGACATTCCTCTTTCCCTCTTTTCCACCTTCATCTTTAATGTCACCTCCTCCACCTCTGCTCTCACTTCCTCTCTCTCCACCAACATCTACTTCTGCTTACGATCCCTCTCTGTACATCATCAAACCTCCAGTTACTACCATACAACAGCGATGCCATAGAAGCTCAATATGGCTACCTCGAGCGTCTTCTCTGCCAGAGGTCGCGCAACACCCGGCGACTCAGACGACACCGATTTGAGTCTCCCACGAAACGCCCCCGGTAAACGCATCCCCAGCGCAGAGTGGGAAAAGAAGCGTCCCATCATCGCAAAACTCTACCAGGAGGAGAAAAGACCACTAAAAGAGGTCATGGAAGTCCTCGAGCGTGAGCATGGTTTTACTGCGACGTGCGTAATGCCCTCCACTACAGGCCTCGGGATAATTCAACTGACCCCGTCTTCAGTGTCAAGATGTACAAGTCAAGGATCTGGAAGTGGGGGCTTGATAAGAAACTTAAGAGCGACGAGGTTCTCGCTATTCTTATTCTCAGGACGGAACGCGAGGCACAGGGCAAGACATCCGAGTTCACCATCCGAGGCCAGCCCGTCGATCTCGACAACATAAACCGATACATCCGACGGAACCCAGGTCTCGTCGCTCGCTTTCGTGCTGGAGTAGTGCCAAGTATACAGACTACTCTCGAGGTTCAATGTGGAACACCGTCGCCGACGCCTGGTCGTTCTTTACCACCACCAAAAGAGACTGCCCATGTAGAGGAAATTCTGGATCTTTTCAGAAACTACGTCGATGCTTCTTTCGCCAGTGGCGCTTGGAAGTATGAGTACAACGTCAGCTGTTCTAGCTCAAAGCCCGGCGATAGAAGCGTCGAGCTATTTGAGCGTGTGGTAGCCAGCTTTGGCCTGGTCAACCGATCTATGATGAGAAAAGACGAAATATCTATAAGCACCCTTCTCAATCCCGCATTCGAGTCTCTTAAAGAAATAATAGCCTCCGAGAGTCCCGTTTTCGCTGTCCGTACAGCCTTCCTTTTGTGGTATCTTAATCGACACCACAAGCAAGACCTCCTCCAACTCGTCATGAATTATCTCGCTGGCCTGGTACCTATCGTCTTGGGTCAGAATCATCCAATGACACGGATATGGCAGATACTAGGGTCTCAAGAATTCTCCGAGTTTTACGAGCTTTCTACACGTCTTTACTCAACTCTCGTGCCTCTCTTCGAGGACCGAATAGGGCCAGCAAATTTCTTAACCACAATTTTATATGGCGACCACATTGACTGCCTGGTCAACAACAACCAGGCTAAAAAGTCTCTTGAAGTCGCAACAGAATATCGATCTAGAGCGGACGCAACCCATATACGACACCCTTGGCTCTGTGAGCTTGCGATTGTACAGACGGCTGTGTTGTGCAATGCAAAAAGCGCCGAGGGCAAGATTGAAGAAGCAATACAGTGCCTTCAAAAGCTCAAAGATTACGATCTAGACGAGGAGCAAGAAGCGGTGATAAATGTTCAATTAGGCAACTACAGCTATCAGATGGGCGATATTTCCATTGCTATCCACTGGTACCGAGAAGCATCACGTCTTATAGTCACCAGTGAAGGAGATGAGCGTCTACTTCTTACATGTTTAGCCAATCTCGAGAACGCGTTACATAAGGATGGAGATACCGATGAGGCAGCACGACTGCACGATTACCGGCTCAAGCGATTGTCTGACTTTGCGAGGGAGTCAGGCACTTTTGCAAGTCTAGCTTGGCCAAACGACGATTCCAAGGAGACATCTACCGAGACTGCAAGCCCTGTTGAGAGTCATAGCTTGGACGTTCAGCAGGAGCCTGATTGGCTCTGGAGCGACGATGGCCGGAGTAGTGCGTTATTAGGGATGGGCTTGACATGACACGCAGAGCCTAACCCGAGGACCTGCTTGTGACACTGTGTTTCAAGAATGGAGGCTTCTTCTTGGGCGTGAAATACGTCTTGTATATATGACTTGAGCGAGCTTGGTTCATAACGCAACTACGACTGGATTATGTGTTACGATAGCAGAATATGGATATGAGCATGAGAATACAGCAACAAAGAGGGGGGCTTTGGATGCTGACGGATAAATGGCGTTAGAAATCAGTGTCTGACTTAAAAAGAACCCGGCCGAGTCAGATTCAACATTATCTTGGACGCAAGCCGTAGCATTGACTATCGAGTTACTTTGGGATACACAAATGAAGTTCTCAAGTTCTCGTATGACTTCGTGGACTAGCAAAAACTATGGCCTTATAGTACAATATGATCTGGGGGTTACAAGAGCAATAGTAAGGTAAGAAGATGATGAGGAAATGGGTACTACGGCCGAGGTAACAGTTGAGCACTTATCTTGGCCATTGAGTTTATGCAACCATGAAGTATGAATTTAACTTCCCCAAGTTACATACTCGAAGTACTTGAAGCTCAGTCCGATTCACAAAGAAACGGCTTTAGTAGAAACACCTACCATCTTGATCAGTACATAAGCCCTGGGTACCCAAGCAGTAAGCGGGATTCTTTGAGACTTTCAGACATATTCTAAAATGACTGGAGCGCTTTCAACCATAGCTAATAACATCCGGTATGGTGTAGTGGCTAACATTTCGCGCTCTCATAACCTGGGAGATCAGTACCGCGGAGCCCAGGGTTCGATTCCCTGTACCGGAGACTTTATTTTTACACTCTTATGTGCCTAAACAGGGAATATGTGCTCTTTTTTTTCTTTCATGAAGCAAACTCTTCTGTTGTCGTTGTCTTTGAAGGCATCCGTGTTGTTTTACGTACGTAGGTGGGGGTGGGGTAAAGTTGATGCACGGGATGGATTGATGTGGTGCTGTCTGGGTACCTCTCCAATGCGAAGGAAAGGGACAGACAGGGCATACCAACCAACACATGGACTAGCGGGCAGGAATCCTGTACTACTTATCAATTGTAGACTGTAAACTGAGGAAGAATAGGATAGATAAGGAGGTAGGCATGCTCTAGGATAAAATGTATGCATGTATCTTGTTAATGATAGATAGATAGTTAGGACTGAATGAACTGTGCTTAGAACCACAGAGGCTGGGTTGGCTAGCCACGGTCTATAAGTGAACCGTAACATGGTATCTCTTGAGCAACCTTCAGCAGTGTGAGATAAATATATCTGATATTTGCTACGAACGCAATAAATTCCTCCTCTACTGTAATGCTGATGGTTTATAATAGCCACATCACGGGATATAACACATGACCCAACTTGTTAGAAGCAATTCGAGTGTAGAACAAGATGAGCCAATAGAGTTGGCGGACGGGCCATGTGGTTCAGGGAGAGGATAATGAAGTGCCAGCAGTTTCTCGAGGATTCAAGATGCTTCCGTTATAAATAAACGTGCACTCAATGATGCCAATAATTTGGCGAACCTACCGGTATCCATGATGCAATCGATCAATTGATTTCCTTGTTTATTTCTCTAACATTGATCGCTTTGCAAGTCAAGTTACATGTTATAGTTTGCGGGCCACAGACTTGTCGTCCCCCGAGAATCCCGGAGGAGCCCGGCATTTGGGAGGCCGGAGGTCCGGAGCGGCGATGACATGACATCGGCGGGAGGAGGGGCATGTGACGACAATTTGATGAACTGGGTCGACGTCATGATTAAAGGGAAAAAGAAAGGGACCTGTTCAGAGGAAATCAAGGGACGATCGCAGAAACGCGCGAGAATGGAGCGGGTGGGTGATTGTAGGGCTCTTAGTGGCCGTCTTGGTGGGCATGGTAGCGGGGATGGAGTGGAGAGGAGAGGGAGAGTTGGAGAGGCTCAGGATGTACAGTGAATGATGCGAAATTGAATAAAATGAGAGAAGAAAGAAAATGCCGTACCTGTGAGGTTACCACGGATACCACAGCAACTGAATGCTTTGGGCCAAAAAAAAGTGAAGCCTTTTGTTACTGTGCCACGGCCTGTGTTTCGCTGGTGTAAGGTAAAAGGCAAAAGTATCCTAGAAACGACCTTGCATGGGTTCCCTCCCTCGGGAAGCCACAAAGGGACAAGGCCCAAGCACAAAGGAGATGCGATGCATTCATTCATCAGGTGCAGGTGCAGGTGCAGATGCAGATGCAGATGCAAGATCAAACGTTGCTTTTTCACATTACATGCCGAGTTAGGTACATTTGAACAGGGTCAAAGATAAAGATAAAGATAAAGAGAGGGAGAGAGGGAGAGAGGGAGAGAGAGATACGAATATAGAGACTGATATCTTTGTTCTAGCCGAGTCAATCAAGTCAATCAATTCCCTGTTCTACTTGGCTAGTGCAGTGCTTTAGCTGTCAAAGCTTGGGTGGTCTGTCGCAACGGTAATATCATGGGCAGCCTCGTCTCCTCGCCCGTGGTGGTTATGAACCATTCATTTCTCCATTAATCTCTGGTCTACCTGTTTTTCTCTACTTGAATACCACCTTGGTATCGCGGTCTCTTGTATTTCTATCTTATACAAACATCCTTTTTTTTCACCGTCGGATTCACATAACGAAACAAATATCCTGACCCTAGATAGGACACGCCGTCTCAGGAAATTACACAACGCAACCTGCCCATGCGCGTCCGGTTCATCTCAGCACAGCGTGACCTGTATTCATCTCAACACGCCACGCCTGACAACGCAACATACCATAAAGCGACCACATCGCTATCTTGATCTCCTGTATGAGACGGTAGCATTCCCCGGCTCTTGGCTATTAACTTCTTATGTACATGCTGCTGCTGCTACGGTAATTGCCTGCGGCTACGTGCGTCTTCAACAGTGCAATATAAACAAGGTTCAGGTTCAACCCAGAGCTAAATCAACTCTAAATCCCTCTCTGCAAAAGATAAGAGAACCAACAGCAGCACAGCACAGCACAGCACAGCACAGCACAGCACAGCACAGCATACCAAGTACCAGTGTTCTCTCCCGCCCATCAAAGTTTCAGTGGTCAATCCTACCCTTGCTTACCTATCCACCTACCTATCTACCTACCTACCTACTCAGGCAGTAAGTATTGATAGTACATATCCCGAAATCCGAGGTCATTTGGAAGGGATAATCCACCTGGGGAGCCTGGACCAGACCAAACGGAAAGAGTCACAGCTCCAAACAAAAGTAAAAGACCAAAGACCCGCCCCGATCCCCGTTCTCAACTTTATGGCACTAGAATACCTAGCACTACCTACAACTAGCACTAGCAGTTCTACTAGTGGCAGTCGAGTCGCGCCCTTCCCCAAACTCTCTCTCTCTCTCTCTCAAGTCAAAGTCATAGTTACCTTAGTTAGAGGCTTGCTTGGGCCCACGATTCAACCACTGGAAACCTTGGCTGTCAAACGTCGATCTTGACTCCCTCTGGCTTCTCCTCGTTCTTTCTTCTTTCCTTCTTCTTCCTCCTCTTCTTTTCTCTTGTCTTCGCTCTCCTCGGAGCGACTCTGTCGAAATCTACAGCAACAATTCACCACACCCAATCGAGTCGCCTCTCATGTCCGCGTTATAGCAGAGCCCTTGCTTGGCCGGTTACTCCTCCACTCCTTGTTCCCCCCCCTTTGGAATCTCGACTCTCTGGACGTGATCAACACTCCCTCAACCATCGTCAAGCCTGTTCCTTAAACCCCATACTACCTCGACGCATTCCCCGAGTTTTCCTTTGCATTGAGGTACGTTTCTATACCTTTTCTGGGTAATTGAGGACGCCTGTATCTCTTTCCTCGCTGCCCCCCACTTGAAATTCGAATATCTCAGCTCGACTTGGCTAGATGCATTCTCTCCCTTTCTCTAATTTCCTTACTTTCCTCCTTTCCCACAAGAAACTAACCCAACACTTAAACTACAGCTTGCGATTCAATAAACGACAATTATTCGACCTTCAAATTCGCTAGACCTTGATTTGGTCCTAAGCGACTCCGACGACCCGACAGCGCGGAGCCAGCCATGAACACGCCCCACAATCCCCGAACTGCGACGGCCTTGCCCCTCGACAACAACTCCAACTCCAACTCCAACAACTACTCTCACGATACGACAAGCAATTCTTTTAGGGGACGCGATACCTCCTCCCTTTGTTCAACCTCTCGTCCCATTCCCGTACCCGTACCTACGCCGGCTCGCGCTACCGCTACCGCTTCCGTTTCCGCATCCCTTACACCTACCTCCCGTCGCCACGACCACGCCTATGCTACGCTGTCAACCAGTCCTTTGTCGTCGTTTACGCTTCCTGATGTCTCTGTTACTACGCCGCCACACGCCCATTTCCGCGCAGATACCATAACACCGGCTTTCATGCAACACCTTGAGCTTCCCCCACCTCAACACAACACACTGTCTTCGCTTGATTCGCCATCTATTCCAAGACGTTCCGCCAGTCCCGTTGGATCCCTGCGCATCTCAACCGACTTTCCTGCACGTCCTACAACCCCAGACCGTCGCGAATCTTTCAACGGCAACGGTAATGGCAGTGGTTCATCTCGTGGCTCGTTGACCTTGAACCACCGGGCATCGTCCAACAGCTTACGCCCTATTTCTCGGACCCCGAGTCTTAAGGCTGCTTTGACCAACACCCTCGGTTCTGCCAGCGGAACAAGCAGCCTAGTTCCTAGTCCCATCATCTCTGCTATGGGAGATATGACACCACTTCCAAGCCCGCTCATGTCGGGTGATTCCCCTGGACCCTGGAAGAGGCTGAGCGCAGGCTCTCCGTCACCACCCCAGCACCGCCTCACAAGTGTCGGAGAGGGCTCTGTTCTGGTTACAAGTACGGGTGAGTCGATTGACTCTGCACTTTCAAATGGTGCCAAACGAAAAATCTATTCAACTCTTGAACCTGGCGACAATGTGCCGGAACCACCTACTACGAACAACCAACCACGACACCATACAAGAAACAGAAGTGTGAGTGAATACATTCCCGACCCTATGGGAATCCCTAAGAGACAAACATCGGTTTCTGGAACACGCCCAACGACTCAACCTTCCACACGTCCTCACGAGCCCCAAATCCGAAGAGAGCTCAATCTTGCGGAGTCTCGAGGGCTTGTGTCCTCGACCGTCCAACCACCAACTCCTCCCCCGAGCGAGTCATCTCGAGACTCTGCCGATGGGGCAAGCAAACTAAAAGGAACACGGTTTGAGTATTTCGAAGCAACCGGACGTCGTGATAAGAAGCGCCGCCGATGGAGAGCTGTGCGATTACTTGGTCAGGGAACGTTCAGTCGGGTCATGCTGGCCACAAGCCAAATTGAACCTGACGAAGACTCCCCTGAAGTCGACCACGGAAGGCTTACACCCAAGCCCGAACAAAGTCTCGATCGCAAGACATTGGTAGCCGTTAAAATATGCGAGCATGGCCCTAAGGGCGGTGCCAGTGAGGAGCGTGTGGAGATGAGCCTGAAGCGCGAGCTCGAGATTATGCTATCTATTCACCACCCCACGCTTGTCGACCTCAAGGCTTGGAGTATTGAACCTACTCGAGCAATTCTTGTGTTGAGTTACTGCACAGGAGGTGACCTTTTTGACATTGCGACAACCCACCGCTCTGTCCTCAAAGAGCCGCTTCTACGGAGAATATTTGCCGAGCTGGTTGGTGCGGTGAGCTATCTCCATGAAAGGAGAATCGTTCATCGAGATATCAAGCTCGAGAGTAAGTTGTCTTTGTCCGCAGCTTACACCCAATACTAATGAAAATCTAGATGTGCTTGTCAACCTTACTCCTTCAGAGCTAGCAGACCCATCTATTGACTGGGCTACTTATTCATACTCAGTGGTTATCCTCACTGATCTGGGCCTCTCAAGACGCATCGCCGATGACGAGAAACTCGAAACACGATGCGGATCCGATGACTACGCAGCACCCGAAGTCATTATGGGTCAGCCCTACGATGGACGAGCTACTGACGCTTGGTCCCTTGGTGTGCTGCTTTACGCTCTCTTAGAAGCTCGACTTCCTTTCGACCCCCATCCGGGTATGAGCGACGCGCACAGAATGCGAAGCCGCACCAGCCACCGTATTGCTAGAGTTGAATGGCGATGGGTAGAATATGCTGGTGATGACACAGACCACGACGGCGACGAGGCCAAGTTTAAGGAGAAGGGTCTTCTGGGAGCCATGGAGATTACAGAAGGACTGCTTAGGCGGGCCAGGGGTCGATGGACTATAGACAAGGTGGCCAAGACCCCGTGGGTTCAGGGTGCTATCAATGTCGAAGGCGGACTGCGCTTTCGAGAGGAGAAGGACGGCGAAGAAGTTTCCTCGCTCGAATAGCCTCTGGGTTGTCCAGCCTACATGTTTTCGGCCTGTAGGCGGATATATGAATTGGCCGTGGTTGACGTGCCACTACGATGCCGTCGCTAGGGAGAGCATTTCCTTTACCCTGATACTTGCAATCTATTTTGAGTTCCCAGCAACAAAGGCTTTATAAAGCCTTGATTTGCATTTAGCATGACGACCGCTTAGGATCACTGGAACACAATGATGGACACTGGGTTCCTTTGACAACGAGTACACGACGGAACAAGGAGGCTGAGGTGCCACGGGATAACGGATTGGTTGACCGGAAAGAATGAAGAGGTGGTAAAGGAAAGGAATGGAAATCAGGAATGGTGTTGGTTCATGGATACTAGTATTTTTGGTTTTTGGATCTTGTACAGTTTTAGCATCGTTTTCTTGCTTCCTTTTTGCTCTTCTCTTCTCACACCTTCTTCCTTTCTTTCTCTCTTTTTTTGTTCTCCTACTCATCGATTACCCACTACGTTTCTTCATTTTCTTTTTACTTTACTTCATATCATACCAGTCGTAGGCTTTGGGGAGTAGAAAAAGGTTATACCAAAAAAGGATAGAAAGGTGTTTTGTGGTTCATCCTAAATGTTAATATCAACAATGTACGGGCTGAACAGCAGTTTGTAGCCTTTGGCCAGCCACCTCTATTTACTTCTGTTGCGTTTGATTTGCTTGTTGTTCCTCGGGCAATGCTTGAACGTTGGGCTGGCTTGTCTAAGGTTGCGGAGCAAAACTTATGCATATTGTTCGCCGCGTTAGGTAGTTAAATTAACATTAATGTTAATGGGTTCTGTCGACATGATAACGTTTAAGCCGACGTTTTAAACCCCCCACTCAAACTTAATTCGTATTATCTGTTTGGGGG